>CAIGRF010032464.1:10565-28096 GCA_903798235.1 Fraxinus ornus | reverse complement strand
GTGGTCGGAAGTTGCCGAAATATTGCTGCCAAAAAATCTGAAAATTTAGTGATCGTTTCTGAAATTTTGAAACTTCAGTGACCATTTTGTTATTTTCAGATAACTTTAGTGACCGTTTGTAAAATTAACCCAAATAAAAACATTTACACGTATACTGAGTCAATTTATTTGTGCTGTATCTGTTTTTTTAAGGTGGACGAGTGATTTTATTCTCAATCCCGCTACACGTACAAAGTGGGATGACAAATGTAGGTTACAAAGTGACGTGGCAGGGGAAAAAATAAAAACTTTCAAATCTCCTGGACTCACTCACGAAAGAACCCATTCTCACTCAAATTTTCCCCCAAATCAAAATCCTCCTTCATCTTCTCCCCACTTCCTTCCTTGCTCTCCCCATTTCCTTCCAAGATATTTACCTCCAAAGTATTTACCGAAAGTAGTCTTATCACCTTCCGGCCCGCTCCGCACAGTCACTGAATCCGACGCCGGCGCCGGGTCGCGACTTTCGACTGCAAACGCTACGAAGTAATCGACCGACATCCTTCGAATCTCAATCCTTCCCTTCAAGTGAGTTGTTTGGTTTGCTAAATATTAAGGTGTTATATGTACAATTTTAACATTTTCAAAATTTTCGCTGCCTTGCCAAACTGCAAGATTTTACTTGTGCAATTTTGACATTTGCTCTCGGTTCCTCCGTCGATTTTTCAGTTCACACCGCACGGGTTTAATTTTGGTATTGCTTGTCATTTGCACTTGAGCATTTTTCTTATTATTCACTGATTTGTCTTCCCGTGACTTGAAGCAATGAGCTGGGTTATCTTCCCGATTTTCGATTTAGTGAAATTTCATTGAGTAGTTCAAATGTGATTTTGTTCTTGATGAAAAATAGCTACTGTTTGTTCATTTAATTTACTTCCTTCTAACATTGTCATTCTTTGCTCGACGGATGATAGATTAGAAACCCCAAGTCATCCAGGATTATGAATCTGGAAAGGCCATTCCAAATCAGCAGATAATTTCTAAACTCGAGAGGGTTCTCGGGGCGAAACTGCGAGGAAAGAAGTAAAACAAGCAATGTAGAGGGAAGTCGACTATCTGCACTTACCATTATCCTTTGGAGTGCTGAAAGTGGTGGTGTGCATGAACCCTTTTGCCCTTTTCATTTACTCGGTGTTATGCTCACTGGGACTATGGATTTGGCGAATGCCATTGCTGGTACCAGTGCAATGAATTGGCTGTTGATAGGGGAAAATATTGAAGTGTAAAAATTCAAAGTTTAGATTTGGGATATTATGTCGAGTTTAAAGTTCGTCTGATTAATTTGCATGTATTGATGTGTAAGGTTGACACAACATCAAAATTTATGTCTAAAGTGAATTTATCTTTTTTATGATATGCCCTTTCATTAGATAATTAGTATATGATACGCCCAAATCGAGCCTTCCACCCAAAGAGTGAACCGTCTTTGTATTGGTTCCTAAATGCGTGACATTTATGGGATTTGAATCAATCCCCATACATAAATTCCTATCTCAAAAGTAAAATACAACCATCAACCAAAAAACCCGAAAATGACCAAAATTCATAGTGCAGACTATAATTCAACATATTGCCTTCCAAGAACATAGATTACAAGACTGAAAAAACGGTAGGAGTATTGACATTTGGTAAATATGCTCCAGTAATCTTCAATCTGGGAAATGGACCATCTAATGTCATGCAACCATCTACTGTATGGACGAGCTAAATCTCATTCATCCATTGCACAGTCCATCTTCATCTTTCTCCAAGTGACACCAGAAGCCCCCACTTCAACCATGCCAGATAATTGGCTGTCCAAGCAGCATGTGATTATTACCTGCACTCCATGATTTTCCTCAAGTTGCAAAAGCTAGCTTTTCTTCGTCCAAGAATTTCCTTACATGCGTAACAGTTCGTATATATAGTTGCAGAGAACAAAATTAATATTTGTCACATTTTTAGATTTGTTTTGGCATATAACGTGCAACAGAGAAATTGCAAATAGTCAATATATTTAGAAAAACATACTAATGAGTAATGAGTCAAAGTCCTCATAAATGAACATATGCCTGCAAAAAGGAAACCAAAGCTGCTCCAGGAATTCGTCCAGCCATTGCACTATTTTTCCTGCACGAAAAAAATTAAAATGACCAACGACCAAAAATGGAAAAAAATCATCTTCACTTCAACCAAAAATAGGAAAAAATTCAGCATCACTCAAACCCAAAAACTCCAAGTAGTTTCGAGCGTAAATTCCAGCGATCAAAAAAGGAAAAAAAAAATTCATCTTCCAACAATTTCAGCCTCTGTATATGTAGCAAGGTGCCGCCTAATCCGTCTAAATCGACCGCCCAATTTCAGCAGGTGTAAGCTGGAAAATATGCCGCCTAATACTCCAGCCGGTTATGATTTTGTGTAAAAAAAATCAGTTTGAAGTTTGCGGTTTTGGTGTGCTGATTTTGTAAAAAAAATTAGTGTGAAGTTTCCGGTTTTAGTGTGCTGATTTGGGGGAAATATGAGAGAGAAAATGTTTGTGGGAGAGAAAAAGTTTTCGGCTTGTTCTGCATTTTTTCCCCAGCTTTCACTAACATTTTGGCGCCCATTTTTCAGTGATTGATCACAACCGTCCACCCCCATTTCATATCCACCTTACACCTCACTTTGTTAGCCAACTTTGTCAAACCATTTTGTACACACAGCATTTTCCTTTTTATTCTTGTTCATATCCCTGAACCCTCGTCTATTAGGCGAGCCAAAAATTCAAACTCAACGACAACTCCAATTCCAAGAATTGCTCCGCCTCCATCACTGTTGGCAACGAAGGAGAAGTCCAATAAACAACTTTTTCCACATCGAATTTCGTATTGATTCTGCGGTTGGGTTTGGATATTTTCTTCTCATGTGTTGCAATACTGATTGTGATGTATATGTGTTTTCGTAGAGCCATTATGGGTGAATTAATATCTCTTTACATTCTATTAAAAATTGCTTCTACCCTTTTTAATACTTGAATCTAATTTTCCTCTGCAATCAGCATGTTTTCGGCTTCAGAATTGTCTTTAGTCTATTTTGGAGTAGTTCATTGATTATTTATGGTGAATTTTCTTAATTATGGAGGTTAAGTAATATAATTTCAATTGCAGTGACACTGATCTTTGATTATTGCTTGCAATTTTGTAGTTTCATAACTATGGTCGGTTTTGTTCATTATTTTGAGCAATAGGCTCAAAAAACAGAGACAAGGATAAAGAAACAGAACTGTGTTCCAATATAGTTCTTCCAGCTTTTTGTTCGGACATAAGTTCTCATCAAATTTATTTTGGGCCATTACAACAGTTGTATAAACACGTCTTGCAAATATATATATTTTTTTTCATGCGTGTATATCATATAAGTTCTGTAGGCAGGAGAAGTGGGTCAAAAACTTGTGGTTGCGTAATACAAAGTTCGGAGCTTTCGATATGTTCTTGAAAATGCTTTTGAGAATTCAATTCTGTAAACAAGAAAAAGTATGACAAATATGATTTTTGATGTTTGTTATTTCTTTTGTCCAAGTTTTATGCAGATGGTAGAGACAGAGGAAGATACTACATCGTTTATGAACCTTGCTATAGAACAGGTGTTAAGACCAAACTTATTCATCTTATCCTTGCTTTGGCATATTGATGTTTGGCACCAAGTTCATGGGTTTCTTCTGTTTCCCAATGTTCATAAATTTCAAAAGAGTTAGTTGACAACTTCGAACTTTTTCCAAGTTTCTATTCTATTTGTTTGTAGTAGATGTAATCAAATATTTGGAGTTCTTATCAATGATAATCTGAGGTTTTGACTATACTGCAAACTATGAGTATCCTTCATACTAGGCATAGGAGATGGAGTTGGTTAATATGAAAGCAAAATTGCAAAAGGGAATCTCAATATATGATGTATTATAGGTTGCAAATTCCTAGCTCTGAGGTTGCACATTATTCAAGTGTCGTAATTATATCTGTCATTGCCAGTGTAATTTTGTATCATTTTTATAAGATGCAATAATAATTTAGTTATGTCTGAATTTCTGTTATTTTCTAATGCCTACTTATCTTCTGCCAGGCAAAGCTTGCCTTAGACAGCCTTGAAGTACCTGTTGGGTAAGCTTGTCTTTCTACCTTTTCCTTATGGTTTTTAATTACATACATTTTGGATTTTGGGAGTGAATGTCAGTAATATCTTTTCCAGTATAACATGTTCACTGATGCATCATGCATGTGGATAAATTAGTGCCAATTTTAAGGTGCAATTCTATGCTTCAAATTAAAATCTGTTGGGTATAAAATCTTCTAGGATCTCCAATCAGCCCTCTGCAGTTAGAATTGATTGATGAGACCAGGATTTCATTTTTTAAACAAAATTGATATAAGAACACTTAGTCATGTATTCTCATTCACTTTCCATGTTCACTTGGTCAGTTGTGTTATTGTTGAGGATCATGCAGTCATTGCTTCAGGGAGAAACCAAACCACTGAGACAAGAAATGTACGCTCGTTATCTACTTTTCTCCTGTCTCCACAAGTTTGCCAACTTCTCAATTCTTCAGATTTTTATGTATTTATCTGTGAACTTGTATTAGAGTTCATTCCCTTGTATTTTGGCCCTCCTATATCGAGTTTCTGTCTTTGCCCGTGTTATCACTGCCATCTGATATCTCCAAAACTATGCTCTTGGTGTAAGAATTTTATGATCAATTAAAGAACTACAAAAATTATACTAAAATAGTTTGAAACTACTTTTTGTCATGATGGTATGTATTGAATTTTTTACAATTGGTGATAAGCATTAAAAAATGTTTTGGTGCCAAGATTTGATACTTGGGAGGGTTTTCCTACATTTGCATTAAACCATTTTCATAACTGACGAGGTTTGTTTCCTTATTATTATTTTATTTTTTATTTTTTTTGGAATATATCACTATTTTGAGATTGAAAATAGAACCCTATAGCATTCTTTTGAGAATGATGCTATCTATGTTTTCAGGTGTTAAAATAAGGTGGTTGTAGGGCTGGGGGTGCCTGTGGCCTTCCCTCCACCCCCCTTGTGCTGGTCACTCCTCCCTGCACTACTGATTTTAGGGGATTACTATTTGATTTTAGAATTTGATGTGTATGAATAAAATATTGGCAAAACATTTCCTTCTTGATATGCCTTTCTCAGTTCTACTATTACAATGTTGAAAAAACATTTTTAACTTTTTGGATCAATTCCTGATAGTGACTTTGTTTCTACTTGCTCATTTATTTGTTGCGTGTTCCTTCTGTTTATCTGAGTTCTCTCTTTCTTCTGTGTATTGAAACCCCATTTCTGGTTATCAAACATTCTAACTTTCACATGTTCCTTCTCCACGTGAAAATCTGGGGCTTGATTTACTTATATTTTATAAGTTCAGGCTACCAGACATGCAGAGATGGAAGCAATTGATATGCTACTTGAGCAGTGGCAGAAAGATGGACTTTCAAGGGAAGAAGTTGCTTCGAAATTCTCAAGATGCACTCTTTATGTTACATGTGAACCATGTATAATGTGTGCAGCTGCTTTATCTATAATTGGTATGCTCAAAAACGTTTATTTGCATAATAAATGTTACTTTTAATAGTTATTTTAATTTGGGGTGACGTCATGATCTTCACATAGGCATAAAAGAAGTATTCTACGGCTGTGCAAATGATAAATTTGGAGGGTGTGGGTCAATTTTGTCATTGCATATGAATAGCTCTGAAAACCTCAATAGGTTTGATTCTAAACTCTTTTCATTTATAGAAAAACATTAACCTGTAAAAGCTATTTGACATATTATAGTTTTTGGACGTACATGTTGGAGTATATAATACTTGTCATTCTTGGTATTTTATGAGCAATTTTGGTTGATAAGCTTTAACCTTTACCGTGTCTTTCATATGCTATGCAGTCTGTAATCATTGTGGTTATAGGAGAGCTCAATGTATTCCCTTTTCCTCGTTTAGTCTTAAGTCACGATTGAATAGTATTATAGTGATTGCAGAATGATCGTAGTATTCATGGTATGTGGCCAAAAACTTGGAAACAAGTAGTTTAAGCTTAACATGTGGGTGGCAACGGAACCAATGCGACCAGGGCTTATAATGTGCTTGAATTTGCTTTAAGGTCTAGTGCATGTACTTATTCGTGTCTATTATAGAAAATATGAAGCAACCTCATGAGTAGGCTCTGATTTTTGGTCGTGGGAAGCTTGTCTTTTGCTACAAGTTTAATCATCGCATGAATTCGAGGCTGGATTATACAACAAACAAAGTTCTGGGTTACGTATCACCGCCTTCTGATTATAATGTGCTCGAATTTGCTTTAAGGTCTAGTGTACGTTCTTATTCGTGTCTTGTATAGAAAATATAAAGCAACCTCATCAGTAGGTTCTGATTTTTGGTCGTGGGAAGCTTGTCTTTTTTGCTACAAGTTTAATCATCGCATGACTTCAAGGCTGGATTATACAATAAACGAAGTTTTGGGTTAAGTATCACCGCCTCCCATTTATAAAAATTGATCACTTATCAGTCATTTGATGAAAAACGAGTATGGCATGCATGTAAATGAGTGTGTTGAAGAGTTTAAATAAATAAATTTAATTCTTCTCTATTAGATTACGTTTTTAGATAAGGTGATTCAGAAAAATTATATATATTGATTCTTAACATTAATCGGTCTTCTATTTTCATATGTGGGTCTTCCAATTATGAATAGAAATAAAGGTTGGATAATTGGATCCAATAAAACTTAGTTAATTGGGCTTGTCGCTCTGGCTAATGTTTGAGTCTAAGATGCACGGTTACTTATAAACTCATTACGTACCCATATCTGATACGTATCTAAGTTTAGATATTCTCCGATACTCTTCAATACGTACCGGATACATGTTTTTAAATTATTTATATATTTTTAATTTTTCGATATGTATCGAATACGTATTTTTAAATTTTTCTTATATATATATATAATTATTTTCAATACGTATCCGATACTTTAAAACCTGTGAAGTAGAATGTTATTTGTGAGTTTGATTTTATCACTAATGGGTATAATATGAATTCATAGACCTGGTGGTTACTTCATGGTTCAAGTGCATTTTTGCTTTAAAGCATTGCTTTGAAACTTCTTGTGCAACTCTTTTCTTCATCTTGTGTTGAAAGAAATTGGAGTATGTACTCTTTGGTGCACTCTATGAAAATGAATAAAACAACTCCACATTGAGCTGGAAAATTAGTTTTCATTCATAGCAATTTGCGTCTTTTATAAAAAAAAAATTAGATCTCTATTCAAAATGTGAGATATTGTCGAAGACTCATTTAATACTCTTGAAAGTGTTGGACTGCTTGAGGTTACTAATCTATCATTAGATGAGTCAGAGTTGAGTAATGTTATTTTTAATGATAATAAATAAGCTGATGTTAGTGATGTTGAAGAAAATGAAGTTGGAACAATTAAGGATTAAGATAAAATGTTTTAATATTTTATATTATTATTATTATTATTATTATGCTTCAGTTTTAATTTTTTTTTATATTCATGAAATTATGATGAATTTTATTACTCGTATCCTCGTATTCTAATTTTTTTTAAAAAGTCATATCGACGTACCCGCATCGTATCGTATCGTATCGTATACTACTTACGTATCCGTATCCATGCTTCTTAGGTTTGGGTTCCTATGCAATTTTTGCTTCTGCATTACTCTCTCTCCATAAAGAAAAGCAAGATACTTTATTTAGTTTATATTCCCCTACCCCCTAAGTTGGTATGCAGTTTATGGTGCTAAACTACAGGTGGCTCCATAAAGTAAAGCAAGATTCTACTTGATGGCAACTTCATTTGTTACTTTTTCATAATATTGCATAATCGATAAGAGCATAGAACATAAATGGCTATTAAAATTCAAAAGTTTGGCTTATCCTGGGAGCTAGTTAGAATAAAAATGAAGGGTCACAACAAAAAAGTCTTTATTTTCAGGTTTTTTGATAATTTCCCCTGGGTTTTGCTTAATGGTTGGAAGATATGTTCTAATTAGGTTTTTTTTTTTAATTTTTTAATTTTTTAATTTTTGACTTTTTAACAGTGGAGTTTCAAAAAAGGGTTTCAAGTGTACTGGAGGAGTAATGGCATCAGAAGCAGTCAACCTTTTAAGAAGCTTCTATGAACAAGGAAATCCCAATGGTATGTATATTAGTTGTAGTTGTTGTCCCTGCAATTTAACATATTTTATATTTACAGATTTTTGCTTAAAAATTGGGAAGATTGTAACACGAAGGAAAATTTAATGTATGAGTCTCCCTAGAATCGCTTCAGGAGTTTATTTGTTAATCAATTGCAAAGGCATTTCTTTGGTGAACAATCTAGAACCTTAATGTTCTTACTGATAAGGATCACAAGCATTCCCATCTTATTTAACCTATCAATAACATATGCCATCTGAAATGTATATATCCTGTTTGATCTGGCTTCTTAATATTTAATGAACTCGTTTAAATAATCAAAAACCTTATTAAACGCCTAACATCATCAATAAAGTTGGTAAAATTTAAATAATTTGATGTCAATGTTTGAAGTTGTCTTCCTCCGGGTCCAATAAAGTTACAGATCTCAAAATTCCAGTCTCATCCAAAGTATATTTTCCTTAATCAAGGATGTTTGTTCAAACTAAAATCTTCTTTTGTTGTATAGAAATATTAAGGAGGATATGGATCCATTCACATGCTGTATCTGTTATCCAGCGTTAGGCTGCAGTTGTGCACTTCTACAGCTTTATGTTTTTCTAGGATATCAACTCCATATATCACATGTTTTATACTGTTAATTCTAGATTTTTATATCTTCATACTATTAGTTATATTTGCTAGCATGTGAAGTGATTACTATCTTTACTTTGATTCAGCCCCAAAGCCTCACAGAAAGCCAATGCAAGGGGTCTAAATGGATTGATTCCAGTCGCAGAGGTATTATTTTAGCCTTCTGGCTCAGCTGAGAGAGAGAGAGAGAGAGTGGATTTTCATGCTTTGAAGTTTGATGTGACAGAGAATAGTGGCTTATATGATTGCATTTGATTTCTTAGCATGCTTGTCCAATGCTTAATCTAATTCCATAAGATTGTCTTTGCTAATAAATAAAAGGTAAGGTGCTTTAGTATATCTGGTCTGTAGAAATTAGTTGACTGTATTTCTCATACTGCCATATGCTTTTTGGCTATAGATATTCAACTTTAAAGGTTGTGACTAAGAAAATATTTTGTGCTACTTGTGACCGTAAGGATACAAATCCAGGATGCTAGATTACTGATTTACAAATAAAAGAAGGAAAAGGATAGGCTTATCTATCATGATTTTAGAGTGTTGACAGGAAGAACTTAAAATTCCTTATCAGGAAATTGATTAATGATCAATCTCAGACCACCATTATTTAATTCAAATATATAACTTTTAATACGTGAGTTTCAAATTATATACACACTTATTTGTCGTGTAATGTTTTACACCTTAAGGATGTCCTGGCATGACTAATATAGAGCATCTAAAACAATATAGTTACTGTTCGTCTAAGTGGATGCAAGTCATGATAGTTAGATACCTTCCTCTCTAACAGCAATATACAAATTTTAGCTAGAAATGAATTAGGAGTAAGTTAATGTATCTCATGTGGCTTGCGATTACTACAAGATTTTTATGCCTTCAAACTCCCTGTTTCCCCATCTGGACATTGACGTGAATAAGATTGTGTGTCAGAATCCACCTAATTGAGTCATACATGGCTTCTCCTTGTGCTCAAGTTCGTATAATTGACATGTTTATCTGATCGAATCATCTGATTTTTAGGTGCTGTGATGGAGAACCTGTTTATGCAGCTATTGATTTGTGTCTGAAGGATCAAAATTGCAGTGCCTTTGAACTGGTCATGTTCTTGTGCTAGGCATCCAAAATCTAGCTCAGAAAAGATTACTTGTTTTAGTTTGAGAAACTGATTGTGAATCTGGGATCAGATGCTTTGGGGGCAGCATTCATACATTTGAATTCTTTTGATTTCTCATGTTGTAATATAGGGATGTGATTTCTTGTTTTATGCTTTACTCATCTTGAATTATTACGACTTTTGTGTAACATGAACGGCAGAAAGCATCTATGTCCCTTGAGAAAAGTAATTTTTAACGTAACACGTCGTCTTTATTTGTCCCTTTATGTTGCCTTGTGAGTTGTACACACGTGTCAAAAATGGTGCGCTTGTGTGAGAGAGTGTGCGTCATAAATATCCATACGAATACAAGTTCACATCCAACGTTTCTAACTTTAAATCACAATGAGTTGATAAGATCGTTTTTATTTAATGCTATAGTTTTGCATGTTAACAAACAAATTGAACTTGCAATCTATAACCAAGCTGAACTTCTTGTGCATATAACGTTGCAATTAATACTCTTTATGCATGTAAAATGCAATCTATTACCTTAGCAAAGTGATTTAAACCTTTTAATGATGAAAAGTTTCGTTCGGGAGAAAATTTTGTTAAATATTAAACATTAATTTCTCGATCTATTTCACTGGATTATGCATCAATTATCTTTTTAGGATAATATATATTAGTTATTAAAATCGTACCGATCTCAATCTATTTCACTGGATTATGCATCAATTATCTTTTTAGGATAATATATATTAGTTATTAAAATATATTAAAATCGTACCGATGAAGAGAAGGTGCAACATTTCTATTGATAGATTTTGCTAAATATAGAAATCAATTGGAGTTTTTCTTCGTATTGTTAATAATACTGTGGACATCTTTAATACCTAATATTCAACAATATGACCTACAAATACAATAGATAAAATTTTGATTTCTCTCTTCTTTTATATGTATATTATATAATTTAATATATAAACATTTATATTAGTACAACAATTCTATAAAATAATTTACAATTTCTTTTTTCTTCTTTAAAATAATTCAGTACTGTACAATCCAAAAGGTTGGACTATTAAAAATAGAACAGAACTCAATTCCTCAAATTATTTTCAAGAATTGGAAAAAAAGTTTAAGAAGTATATTTTGGAAGGCCTTTTAAGCCCATGTTTGTACACACTAAAATTTTCGTTCTCATTTTCAACCACATATTTTTTAATAAAATAATATTTTTCATCGTATCAACAACTTTTCCTTCTTTTTCTTTTTCAAGTACACATTATCTATCAATCTACCATTCCAAAATATGTTATTTCAAAATAACTTGGCTGAACACAGCCTAATGGTATTTTTCAAAGTCTGCCTCTGCCCATACAAATATTATTTAGTGCATAACAGAAATATACCTCTCGTCTCTCTCTCTCTCTGAAACCCCAAAGATATTGAAACCCCAAAATTCCTGCAAAAATCGCCAGAAAAGACCTGACGGATGCAACTGTTACAATGGGAGACTGAAGGTATAAAAAAAATAATATATTTTCCATTTATTTCTAGAAAATTTATTGTACTTCATAAGAATCTTATGTGAATGGTTGTGAAGATTTTTTACTGCACTATGATTAGCATTTATCAATGACCCATATCCAGTGTAGATGCATATACACATACATGCATGGATTATTCAATTGGAACCATGTGAACAAATGTTAATCTGGTATATTCGTCTGTAATCCTTTAATTAATTCTTGCAACCCAACTGAACCGTATCAACGATTTTAAGGAAAACCCAGATGCAAAATTGTGTCTAAAGATTAAAAATGGGAAAAGAATGATGTGGGTGATGTAATTTTGATCAGTAGGAAGATGATTTTATGCTCTAATGCCCAAAATTTGCAGTGTGATTCAGAAAGATAGACAAATTAGTTAAAAAGTGAAAATCTTGAAAATTGGACCTGTACACTTTATATTTGTGTAGGCAATTTAATTTCTCGATGTCAAGAGGTAGATTTTGAGATGTATATATTATAAGACAGATTTATGCAGTTAGTCAAATTTTTAGGTCCCTGAGAAAGAGCACCTTTGTATGACGTGTATTGGAAGCATGGATGTTTAAATTGGGATGTGGAGAGACCACAAGTGCAGAATTAGACAATGAATTTGTAGGGCTGCAGAATTAGCATTATAATAAGAGATATGGGGACTGAAAATCTGTGTGATGCTCTTGAGCATGTGGAACGAAAGAATGAAACTGATTAGGATGTCTATAACTGGGTAAGACCTACAAATTGAGAATCTTGTATGGACCATTTATTGGGGCCTCATTACTTTTATTTTTTGGTTGGGGGAGGTGTGTTTGTTGGGGTGGGTTCAATTAAGTTTGATCCTTATCTCATAATTATGTGCAAGAAATTGTCAACTATGGCGAGGTTCTTTCATTTTCAAATTCTTGATGGCTGAGGATGTTATAAAATCCAATTGAAGTTATGGTATTATGCTACTTATATGTTGTGCCTATTGATATATGATTCAGACAAGCATGAGGCACTAGCTAATTGCTTTTAGAAGCCTACCCTTCCTCCATTTTTCTTAATGCATTTGAAGCAAGAACATATGGTACAAGGTCTTTCAGTTAGTTGTCTGGCATTATATCTCTAATACTTTGTACTTGTTTCTTATTCTGGATTAGGTCGCAACATGAATTGGTGATTTGAAAGCTGTTCTCTCTTTAAACATTGTCTTTTGGATTCTGATATCTGAAAGTGCAAGAAAATGTCAATCTGATGGCTTCAGTATGTACACATGGTACAGTTGACAATGCTGATACAGAGTTCTCATCCTAGTGCAGCAGAACTTGCACTTTTTTACAGGTCTGACTTCATGAACAAAGAAATTCTATGTGACTGCACACGAGGTACCAAGAGCTGTCTGAATTGTTCAACATGCAGCCAACATCATTTGGGTGGCTGTAAAGAACATTTTTCAGAGGGTAGAAAAACTAATGATGATTTATGTTCCTTCAACTGTACAAGAAATTGTTCCCATCTATCAACTGCCAGCACAATGTCTCAAAATTGTACACATACTCTTGTATACCAACGTAAGAAGCATCGGACGAACTCCATTGCTGTTCGCACAACACAGGCATCTAGCGACACTAAGCCTAACGGATGTTGTAATTCTGCCATCAATTTTGAATCTTCTTCAGTGCAGGCCCAAGAGCACATGGTTTCTGCATCTGAGCTTCCGCCAGAAGCTGCTAGACTGCCAATTGTACTGCCAGTTGAATACAATACAGGGCCTGCGAAATCCTTTAGTAGACATCCCGTTGGAAATAAAGCTAGTTCTGAAGAAGCCTTTAGAAATAATGCGCAAAAAGGTTTGGATTTCTGCAGTGTTAATGATAATTATTCATCATCAAAATCAAATTTGGACTTTGGTTCTGCTCACTTGAAAAATGATATGGGTGATCAAGGTGAGTGCTCCTCCTCTGGCACATCGATTGCCAGGAAGTTTTCAGATGATATGTCAGAAAGAGATATATGCATTTCAATTCTCAGAAGCCAGGGCAGGCTTGAAAAAGGTTGGACCAGACGGAGTTATGCATCTGATAAAGATACTGGTATTACTACTGACAACTGCTGTTCAAAGATGTGCAAAGTTTGCGAGCAAGTGGAAACTACACTAAATATGTTAATATGTGATAGTTGCGAAGAGTCATTTCATATGTCTTGCTGCAATCCTAGAATAAAGAGAATACCAGTTGGTGAATGGCTTTGCAACACTTGCTTGAAAAAAAAGCATAAGTTACTGAAGGATAAATCTACCGGTAATTCAGTGAATATGAGTACTGAAATTGGCCAAAATGGAAATTTAGCATCAGTAGATGCATTAGGTCTCATAGAATACATGCTCAGAGACATTGAGCCATATATGTCCAACATTCGAATTGGAAATGAATTTCAAGCAGATGTTCCTGACTGGTCTGGTCCAGTTGACAAGTATGTTGTTTCACTAATTATTTAATGTAATTGAAATGACGTTGTAGATTTTCTACCTAATTATTGTTTATATCTTTGTTAGATTTAGGGAAGGACATTACTTAGTAAGATGAAGTGAGAAGGTCGATCATTAATTGAGCCTAATATTTGTGAAATATTATTTGGGCTAGGACATATTCTTGTACATCTACTTCCTCATAGGAGACTTGTTTGCAGGAAATTTTCAACGTTGTCAATCTGTCTCTTTAGCACCTTCTTCATATATTCCCTTCATTAGTTGGTGACACATAGACTATATTTTCTCATTGTTAAAGACTTTACATGACTAGATGATTGGAGAGATTAATTGTCCTTTTTCTTTCTCTGCTTTCTCTCACTAAACTCTTTCTCTCCCTGTATAATGAGAAGGAAGCATTGTTGTGGTGTTTAGATAAGTGGATTTTTTCTTTTATTTTGTGTCGTTTGGCATTAACCTTCCCATGCCATCTACCGTTTGTAAATCATACCTACTTTACTATTTCTTTTCAATTTTTCCCCTTTTAGCATCGAATTTCTCTGTCTTCTTATATCAGACGTGACAACTTTTTGCACATTCCCTGAAATCTTGCAACTTCCTAGCTATTCATCTACGTGGCTTTTAAACTTTCAGGAATAGGGAGACAGAATACCAAGAATATTTAAGTTGAGAAGAATCTAGATTTGGGAGTGCACATTGCATTGCTAGAAGTTTTTGTGAAGAAATTTTTGTTTCTTGAATGGTGAATCATGTCAAACTTTTTACAATTTCTTCATTTTCTATTGATTGTGTAATATATTCTTGAGTGGCAAACCAACTCATTCAAGTACTGTGCTCCATGTGTTATCACTAAACATTTTGTCATCCAATTGGTCGTGCGTATTTTGTACAATATGAAATGTGGTTCTGCTTGATTTTTACTAGGTTCTATGTTTGGCGACCTATCTTGTGTTATAACTCTTATTTGTTACCTTATACCAGCCATTTGATGTTAACACTTGCTACAGTGAATCTGATCTTATTGGTGAACCATTAGAACTTTATCCATCAAAGAATGCTAGCATGCAGGTAAAATTTTCTATGATGTTTTTTACATGGATAAAGTTAGTATGTTTCTGAGAGTATTTTAGAGGACACAATGTGATTGTTTTCAGGATTGGAATGCCACCAAACCTGTAAAACTCAGTTCTATTGGTAATTGGCTTCAATGTCGAGAGCTCATCAAGGGTATTGGAGATGTTGATGGAACTATTTGTGGAAAATGGCGCAGGTAAATGGCATTCTATTTTTGTTTCCATTTTCTAGTGATCATGAACATTTTGTCTTTGAGTGCTTTATACAGAAGTTATTATTTTATATATTGATTGTTCCAATATGGCAGCTTTAAACTAAGGAAGAGAAAGGCACAAGATATTCTACTTTGTAAATAGCTGCTTAGTATTTTAGAAATCAGACAATGAGATCACTTGCAGATTAACCATGTAAGGGGTTCACCTTTTGTTCCCACATGCACTGGCTTGTTGTAAATCGACATATCCAAAGGGTTCCATGTTCCAGTCATTGGCGTCAGAATGTCTTATTTAGCATAAAGGGCTGAACAAACCGATAGGAGAATGTGTGCTGTAATAATGGATTACAGGCTTTGTTCAGCCACTTCGCATTAAATCGTAAAATGAAGTTTTCTATTGCATAAGATCGTAAACTCATCTTATCTTTTGGCTTCAGAATAAAGAATATCACTCGTTTTGTTCGTAAGATATGTAGCAAATTACACATGAAATAAATAAATTCATTTGCAAATATGCACATTCAAAATAAATTTAATTTGATAGGATGGCATGGGGTAACATGGTTCAAATGATTATACCTGGCACAGTATTTTGTTTTTGAAGCTGCATGAGAACTGGAATTCATGAATAAGCAAGGTTCTAGACAGTCTGTATTGCAATGGAGCACCATAGCTTGATGCCCATGAATGATACCTGAATTCGTTCTAATTTATCTTTTAATAGAAATTACAATATCATTCTGAGTCAAAATCACATTCATTTACACAATCTTCTGGTTTTGATTGTGTTACATTGTTACAGTTGTAACAAAATCACCATTATTGGTTAGCACAGATTTTGAAACGTAACTATGAAATTTGTTCTTTATTTCTTTTGATATGTATTCTTGATGCTATAAGTTATCACTTGTCATGGTTCCAGGGATTCAACCCTTGCTGTAACATATTTGGCTAGGCAGGTAATAATAGAATGAGAATAGTCGAATATAGATACAAATGTGTTAATTATAAATTTTGTATATGGATATTTTGGTTTTCCTACTGTTTTGACAGATTAAAGATGGAGAAACACCTTGTAATAGCTTAAAGAAAGCATATTTAAGGGAAATATGGACGTTGCCTAACTTATTCTTTGATATATAAGATTAAAAGAAAGCCTGTTTTGTATTTAGATTATTTCTGATCTCTATATTCATCTTATTCTCCTAGCATTTCCAGAGTTGGGGATGATGTTACCAGAATATTGCAGAGAGAAGGAACATAGTGCAATAGAATTGAAATTCACAAATATCTCTGAGCTTTATTGTAGAAAACCGAGAATGGAAAGAAATCCGTGAAAGGAAATATTGTAATTGATAGTTAATGGGAGATTGTGATTTTAGAATAATTTGTAGGATGATTTATTTCTTAATTTAGCATATTGTTTTTCCCTTTTCTATTCATCCTGTATAGTATAAATAGGTTGTAATAAGGTTGTGATTATTATCAAGAAATACAGAACAATTATTCTGATTCAACTTCATGGTATCAGAGCCAAGGTGTTTCTAACCTAGCAAACAAATGGTTCAACTCCCCACCAACAGCAGGAAATTGACGACCTCTGAGACTTCTCAGTTTGAAGCAGAGGTCAATCCTTCAATTGGCTTCAATGGACTCGAAAATTCCTCCTTCCAACTTACAATGGAGAAGTTGAAAGGAATTTTTTTTCGAGAATGGGCCCAATTCATAAAATTAGCAATCGACGGAAAGGGGAAGCCGGGTGACCTTACCGGCAAAACAAAGAGGCCAGCCGATGCTAATCTTTTACAAAAATGGAGGTCTGAAAATTCCATGGTGATAGCTTGTCTCATGAATTCTATGAAGTCATCCATAGGGAAGACTTGTCTCTTCCTTCCAACTGCAAAAGACTTCTGGGAAAGACATATATTAAGTAGTGGTGTCAATCCGGGTGGTCCGGGTCGGGTCGGCCCGCCAACATATAAGCTCGGTAACGACCCGCGTGAAAAAAGCCTGCCTGCTACGGGTTTCGGTCCGATTCTGAGCCAGCCCACAATTTTAGATTACAACCTAGGCCCGCCCGCTGATCCATCCGGGTCAAGCCCATGCGGGTCACGGGTCGCGGTTTGTTCCGATTTGACCCGTATGATTATATAAATAAAATTATAAAAATATAGAATTTTTCATATTTATAGCAAATTTTTTTCTTTTTTTAAAAAAATGTAAACTAAGAATTGAACAAAATGATAAATTCATATTTATA
>CAIGRF010032418.1:0-24719 GCA_903798235.1 Fraxinus ornus | reverse complement strand
TTAAATAGGGACTGTGGTTGAGAGAAATTTTAAATGAATTTGGTTTTATAAATGAAATGGTTAAGATTTATAATGACAACCAAAGTGCTATTCATTTAAGTAGGAATCCCATTTTTCATGATAAGACTAAACATGTTGATATTAAATTTCATTTTATTAGAAATATGTTTGAAAAGGGTTTCATTAGCTTGATTAAAATTCCAACTGAATACAATCCTGCTGATTTTGGTACCAAAGTTTTACCTTTAAACAAATTCAGAAACTGTTTGAAAATTCTATTTATAACTTGAAAGAAATGTTCTGTTAGTTTTTTAGTTGTTTTTCTTTCAAACTGACTGTTTTCTTTTTACAGGTACTTGGAGCAAATGAAACCAAGTAAATTATGCTTTGAATCCACAAATGAATATCCAGAATAGATCAGCAAGGTGGAGATTGTTAATTGGGTTGCCTCTCTATTCTGTATTTGGGCCTCTATCTGTCTGTCTATGGGCTTTGCTGTGTTTGGGCCACCGATTTTGTTTGATTAAAAATGTAGAATCTTGGCCCTTCATTTGGCTTCCGTTGGATTGGATATTTTCTAGACTTGGTTTTATACCCATTCTCTAGATCCTTCGATCATAATGTGAGAGAAACTGTTGTTCGAGCGTAATCTGCAAGGTAGATGCTCAACGGGTGAGTAGGCTTTTCAAAGCTGAACATCCGGGCCCCAAAGGGATGAAAATTCTGTGTTTTCTTACTCTTCTGCAATTTCGTTTTACTGTTCTTATATCTTGATTGTGTAAATATGTGGTCATGAGACCAACATTTGTCTTTGAGAGAAGCTTGTCAATGTGCAACATGGTTATTGAGCAGAGGCCATATCATTGCAATTGCACATGTGCACCACACAAGCAAAAGGCCTCCTGCTCAAATGCTGTTCCACATAGCAGGAATATTTCATTCCCGAAAAAAGAATTATGGAATAAATGTTCTTTGATTTTCGTATCTACTTCCACTGTTTTTCTCAAACATCGTATGATTGTCAGTAATCAATTAGGAGTAGGGAGTGCGCCATGAGGATTCAGGTAGGTTGTAATTACGGCTGAGTACAATGTAAAGGTCAGGAGCTTAGAAGGTTATTTTTCTCGGTTCTTAGTTCATCCGACATTCCTTTCAGGGTAACATTTTCCCAAGACTTATTGTACATTCTGGTAAGTTATTGTACACATGATTTCTTCTCCTTGACATTGCAGAAATTGCATATTGCCAGACGCCAGTATTATGCACTGATTTTATTTTATGAAATTTTATACTGTCCTTAATGCTTAAAAATGCACATAATCAGGAAATATATGTGCCGGTGACTGCAATATATATATCACATAACTAGTAAAGACAGTACTCGTGCATCATAGCATATATCAGCATTCAACTCATAAAAAGTTTAAAGTTTCTGCAATCTAGTTTTCTTGTTACTTGTATCATGATAGAATTGTAGAAATGAATTTTCTATCGATTGATTCTATACGTATTACAAGTTAAAACGTTAGAAAAGACAAAGGAAACACCGCTTCTTGTGTTTTCTACTCTCTTTCCTCGATGTTATCAAACTAAAATCTCTCAGTCTCACCTAGTGATGAACTGGTTGCTATATATATTTTATGATGCAAATATTGATATTCGAAACTATTTCTACAATAAAGAATAAATTTAATGTGAGGCCTAAGTTGAATGGACGCTTATGTAGAACCAAACTTTGTCATTAGTATATCGCAGTTTTTATATAAATATATTTTATAAGTGAAAAATCTGTGTTTTTGCATGTTAGTATTCAGACTCTTGTATTTAACCACCTCCTATGTATTAACCAAAGTCTTAACAAAAAGAGGTGACGTTTTCCCCAATAGAAACTGGGTATTTTTGCCCGTGCAAATATGTAAAGAATAGTAGTAAGTTTACAAAATGTATGAATAATATAATGAGTCATAGTTATAAATGAATTGTTGAAATTCTGAATTTATAAACCATTATAAATTTGTATCCAAATGGAAGCGTACTGTTGAAGAAAGAGTTGGGGGAGTCCAAGATCATATGTGATTATTGGAATGCAATTAAAAGTCAACGAAGTGTAAAATTGTTGCACAAATAATGCTCCAAATTCTCAGCCATAAACTGCAATGCATTTGTCACATAGAAAATATTGGAATTTAAACAAGACTAACTAAAGAAATTGTAACCCTTTGATTTATCTTTTCAGCATTTTGAATCACCTCAATCCGATATCAAACAAAAAATTACGATGAAAATATTGACAACTACTACTCACGTGGCTTTGGCCCGAAGCTCGAGCGGCATGGTTATCCGAGGAACAATAATATTCGATTTTCAAACTAATTTTGAGTTACTTTTCATCTCAAACACCACCAATTATAAATATACACACTACGAGACATCTAAAGTGTGGTTGAACAATATTTTGATTATAGGGATCATTCTTTGAATATCCAAACATCATTTAATTGATTCCATGATTCAACCATACTATTACTTGTTCATTATTCAACCCATATATTGATCCAATTATTAGAGCCTTATTGTAAGTCAAGAGTTTATTCTTTGAAAACCAAAAACATATTCCAATATTTCTTGCACCAGTCTACAAGATCAAAACACAGAAAGATTATTGATCAAACACCAAACCTACTTTTGCCAATTAGCTTTCAAAGTTGCCGGAGTTTTGGGAATAGGCGCTTGGAGTTCCGACGCTCAAGAACGATGTTTGTTCTTGGAGGTCCACATGAGATAAACAATACCAAGGGTTGGGAGCTATATGATGAGCACGCAGTCCAGGAGAACTAAGGTGATTACATAAGAAGGCCAGAGGGGACTAAGGGTTAGTCGGGTGTTGACCATATTGTAAGTCTCATCGTTTTTAGTGAATTGTTGACTGCTAAAGTGTCGGGAGTTTTTGATCCTTTGAGAAGGGTTTCTCCGTGATCATATCGGTGTTATCTACTGCTTTCAATTTATAAATTGTGGTATTCAAACTTAGGATAAATTGATTTGATTGACCTAATCATCTAGAAACAATTAAAAAGTGACTTGTTGCTTTAAATTGCTTAATTGCGCATTTGGGTCTAAATATTCGGTAAATTTAAACTTTCAATATGGTTGTGTGCTAGATTCAACACAAGATTGTGTTTCAGGCACAGATTCAAGAATAATCACCGGAACGAAAATGAAACCCGTTGATTTGTTCATACCATCACTACCATTTATGGGGTAAAACTCGAAAGAAATTGAAGTCAAGATCATTGAATCAACCTAATGCCAATATCAACGAATCGATGTTATGACAGTAAATCAGAAAAGCTGCTGGTTGATTCGAGCTTCAAGCATTCTTACTTAGAAATAGTAGGAGTAAACACGGTTCGATTTGGGTGATTTTGGAATATTTTCAAACCTAAACCATTAAAACTGTTTAGAAAAATTTCAAACCAAACCATTTCATTTTTCAAAGCCAAACAAAACAATTTTTGCACCAAACATTAATTATGTCTTTAATAATAGAACATTGCCATGATTATGGTATCATTACTTTAGTAACGCAGTTTTCAAGTTGTTGTTTTCACAGGATATCATCTATTCATCTTTGCAATGATATTATTTAACTAACACCCATTTGTCCATCCATCAGGCAGTGCATAAATACCAGTTGACAATTTCGAAAATTGACCTCTTGCAATAACGACTTCATGGAATTAACGAGTCAGGTTATCATAATAAATAAGTTAATATAACACTGAATTTTTTGCATCATAGTAAATGTTTGCCTTGCGCCGATGCGACACAAACAATATTGAGGACTTTTTAATTTCATTGGAGATATCACTAGTTTTACACCCAGAATAAGTTAAAACACCTATATTTCCAAGATTTCTAAAAGATCCAACAATGCAGCACTTACCCAATTTCATTACCTCGTTTTATGCCCACCCTTCTGTCCCACAAGCCAAACATGGATGAAATCCCACTCTATATAAGGCCCTAGAAAACACTGGCAAATATTTCAACCTGCGTAGTCCGTTCCGTATGGTGGATTCTTCAGTATCGAAAAAATAAAAAGAAGTTAAAATTTTCTCTATAATATAGTCGACTCGACTATATCCAATACAGTAGAATCCACCATATAGAGAAGTTTGTGAGGAGAGAAAGAATGGTCACTGAAGTAGCAGAGATGATGCTTCAGATGGTTTTTAATGGAAGCATATCAGTGTATGACTTGGATATTGAGAGAAGGCTGTACCACCAGAATTGCACCTGTGCACTACACAAGTTAAAACGGGCTTGCCCAAAAACTTGTCCTCAGCACAGGCATATATCCTTCACTCAGAAAGGGACGCCGAACTGTTGTTCGTTGTCCATAGATGATGCTTCCAAGTTCTCTCTTCAGGCTTCTTCTGTCAGGAACGGAGAAATTTCCTGCGATTAGGAGATGATACTATTTCAGTCATATGTTTTTAAGGAGCTGCACCAATTCCGACTTTCTATGAAGCAGTAAACAGACAATGTCCTAAGAAGAAAACTCGTTTTAATGATCAATGTGATTTTTAGCTATCAATGGAAGACAGATTTGCCGTAGTGAGGTAATAGTTTCCGCTATCCAGTGCTATTCCAGATAATCAAATACGTATAGAGAAGTAAGTCATCCAGCTGGTTTACAATCTGTCATTCTTATGAATTATGTAAAACTTATGCAAAATTTGTTCCTTGTTCAAAGCTGATAGTCTACAGTGTTCATTATCTACCTTTACAAGCAGGGAACAAGTAATTTACTAAAATTATCTGATGTAAAAGTATTGATCTTTCAGAGAAATATTCATTAGACAAACATATATCAGTATGTGATTTTATACTTTCTTGATGAATTTCGTTTGTTTTCAGTTCCGAAAGTTCAATCAATCAATGGAATTAAACCCCTGTTTGTCTACATTTTTTCAAAACTCTTTTTTCTCAAACTCATTTTCAATCACAAATTCTCGTAATAAAATATTTTGCACATAAACCTAATTTTTTCTACATTTTAACCATATATTGTCTAGATATTCAGTATTCTAAAATTCATTTTCATTGAATAATGGTAGACAAATAGGGGCTAGATAGAAAGCGTCCATGTTGATTTCGAAAAATGTACTTGCCTCGTTAAGAATTAGGACTGCGACATAATGGCACAATTTACAAAGAAATGCACTGTTCCATTTTCAGTAATATAATATGCTACATTTATTTATAAGAAAGCGCATATTAGTAAAATCATTGATGATACCGTCAACACATAAAAAATGGCTATATTAGTTCATATTCGAAAATGATGGTCAGCAGTTTTTTTCATTAACAGCAGATGCCTCTCACATGTACGTAGCATTTCATCAAAAGGGACAAAATAAATAAATTATTCCCAGCCAAAAAAAAAAGCACACACACACACAATAGACATGTTTACCAAGGCCCATGATTTGTTTTACATGAAACATTGTGCTTTCACTTTTCATTATTCACAAAATATTGGTTGACATCTTTTATGGAGTACTAGAAAATATTGTACAGAATAACACAAAATATAACCTTTTTTTCCCCTTAATCTTGTACAGTGTTGTACAATTTAGCAATCAAAGAAGTCCTGAGAGTATTGCAAAATCATAAGTAGATTTTCCTCCAAAGGAGCAGATGAAATTCATTGATCTTGCATGATAAATGTGGCAAATGGTCTGTTTCTATATGAGCATACTCCTACTGAGAAAGAGTTTCAGACGATTCATTCAAGCGTTATACAGAAGCTAAACTACTTTCTTTTAGGATGGTTTACAACATGATTAATACTACACATGGTTGGCTGGAAGGATTCAATAGCACTGAACAATAATATTAAAGAAGAAAAAAAAGTTAAAATATTGTTAATTATATTGTGCAATATTATGTACTAAACATGCACTATATAATATATTCAAAATGATTACAGATGTAATTTTTAATTAGAAAGATTACAGCAATATCAATAATATCTGAAGCCTTCTATTCATTCAACAGGACCTTATTTTATTAGATGACAGTGACCTTAGTCTTTAGTTTAATATAAATTTTGGAAATCCAGAGCCTGTAAAAGAGGGACACAAGTTCTGATATATAGACAAATGAAAGGAATATAAAATAAGAGAACTATCCAAGATTTTACTTAATCAGGTCTATGACTATGACCAAGTGACATGACACTTGAAATAAAGATTCCATTTATTGAAAAAAATCACCCACAAAACATTTGTTAGCATCAATGTGTATCTGAGCATACAATGCAGAGAACACCATGCAGCTTGCATGGACACTATAATTTATTAAGCCCCAATTTTGTGGAGTTAAAATCAGATTTTAGTAGATTTTCATAGAAAGTTACTGAAATGTATAGTTGAAAAGTTGTGGGTCTCATGAATATACGGTTAAATTATTTGTTGACCAGACCTTGACTTAGATTTTTAACTAAATTTTAAATCACACCAAATAGGGGCTAAACAGAAAACATCCGGTCTTAGCACATTGAAGAATTTTTCTTGAAGAATGGAGCATTTTTAATACATTTGAAAAATACCTCAAAAGGAAATTTTTTTCTAGAAATCTCTAGGATGCAGTATCACGATGCTTTTCCTCCCACTAACAAGTATAAACCCCACAAGGGCCTTCACAGCTGATTAAAATGTCATGCATGTAATAGATCATATGATTAAAATACTTGGCTGGGGAATGTTCGATCAAGTGAATCAAAATCATTAGACACTACTAGGAACAACTACAACTGCGAGTGCAACATTTAATTTTTTGGGTTATACTTGACTTTAGAGTTCATCAACTCTTTCATAGTTCAATAATCTCCATATCGAATGCTTCGTAAAAGTCAAACTACTTTCAAAATCGTGGTCGTCAATTCACAATTTACTGAAATTGCATACAATGAACTTGAGTCAAACTACAATTTGATCAAGGTCATCACATAGATCAATAATACTTTTTCAAGCATAAACCAACTTAATTGATTCCACGCATGTAGTATAGTACAACAATGAAGAGGGCTAAGCATCCTGATTCACAAGATTGCAACTTCTCCAAACATATGCAATTTATCAAATATTCAAATTTGTGACATTTCACAAGACAGTATCATGGGATACCAATTTACCCTATATTCAATAGGTTGAAAAGTTGTGTTTTCAAAAGATACAACCGTACAAAATGACATACCTCTTGAATTAATCTCTATAGAGAGACACACACATTGGAAAATAATCATATCAAAAAGTCATGATCTTTCAAAGACACGTTTTCATCTAAATTGATTCTAGAATATTTCTTAATATTCTGTATTATTTTCCAACGATTCCAAGTAATTAAGTGACTTAATTCTCATTACTAAATAATGATTTCCACTTAGCACAAAATCACATTTTGTAACACTCATGCAAATATAATTTTGCATAAATCTTCTCACTTAATTTCATCAAATTGATTGAAGCTATCAACATTAACCAACGTTAATGAAAGTTCATATACTTTCAACAAATAGTTGGCATTCTTCCAACATGTATACACGTATAATGGTATCCATTTCTATTATTAAAACATAAATTCTTCACATTCAAAGTGAAGAAGGGAATAACAATGAATATGCTTATTCCAAACCTTTATACATCCATTGTATAAATTTCTTCCATCTTAATCAACACGTGTTGTGACTAGGAATATCAAAATCTCATGGAAGTCTATGCACGTCCACATAATAAGGGATATTGTGATCTCATTATCACAACATGAATTATCGAAAAATGCATCATGCACCTCCAAATCCAATAGCTATCTCCATCACAAATGAAATACACTCACCCACCATTATGTGACGAAAACTATTCTAGCATTTACATACTAAACATAAAACAAATTATGACGCAATTGTCGTTGCATACTTCAAAAGGTGCAAATGAACCAATCACATATTTAAAGTCACAAAACTTTAAACTATAACAACAAATCATAAATTGATTTATAAATTATGCACATTTCCATCATGTAAACACCTATTTACATGCAAACAATTTAAAGGATACAACTTATAGTAAAAGACCAATCATTTCCATTAACTTCAATATGTACTTAGTATATCATGAAGACATATATACTTATGCTCTTTTAATAGATGTAAACAGATAATCGCATGACATTTCATACACCAAGACAAATAAATTTATGCTACATAATTTCAAAAGGATAACACCATTCCAGAAATAAATAAATTGTTTTTAATGGGGAAATATACATCTTTCATCATGCATATTAAACCAAAATAGATTATATATAATTACAGAAATTTTGGCTTCAATTGTTGATGCATGAATTCAAGGTCACAGTTGCATGATTTCAATTATTCAAAGAACCGATTCAAAGTAACTTCAAAATATAAAGTACATACAAAAATCCATCTTAAGATTGTTGGGAACATTACACCGATAATGTGCATATTATATTCATATCAATACATACCGTTTTATTCTCATGAAATCAAAACATAATTCGACTTACCAAAATAGTTGAGAAGACAATTNTCGAAACATAATTCGACTTATCAAAATTATTGAGAAGACGTAATGATTTACCGAATTAATATGGGTTCATCACTTTCTCGTTTTGAATGAAAGTATGTCATTCTTCAATCAAACCTTACAATATAAACATATAAATAAGGTCAACAATATTATGAAATCAAACATAAATGAAATCAGAAAGAGAAAGATAAGGAAAGAAGAGATGCAAGTCATGCGATTGGCTGAGGCAAGTGTTGAACATTTTGTCCTTAAAATGGATTTACCCCGCATCGGTGCTAATGGTTTCCGGCAACCATCTCCCAAGATACAACAACCACATCAAACCATAGGAGCACTCCAAATGACTTAGACCAATGAACTCGAACGAAATTTCTCTTTACAAAGAAGAAAAAGGTTTTGAATGAATTTAGAAGTGATTTGCAAGAGTTTTTATGCAATGCTCAATACAAATATGGTATGGGATGCAAAAGGGACGTCCAAGAGGTCATATATATAGAGGATGAGGGGTTGTGAATAAAATGTTGCGCCCCAAGCTCAGAAACTCTTGCCAAATGTCGCACCATTCACTGTCGCTAGCCTGTCGTCATCACCTCGCTCGAGCGAAAATAACTGAGACTTTTGGTTTTGACACTTAATCAAATTTTCAATCTTCTAAACCAATTTCCAACACTATATACCAAATATATCTCATGGTCATAGTGCATACGAGTGATAGGCTACATAGAAACCATGTCTTGTAATCTATACGGGGGACTTGTTATGCAAATTCTTCATTGAGAGTTCCAAATATTCTTTTTAATACTCATGTCAAATACATATTATTCTTAATATCATGATACTTGGAATTCTTCCCCAAAAAAAATTGATAAAAGATGTTATCTAAAAGTTAGTTATATGTATTGAAGTCATTACAAGTTGATCTGCAGATATCTATATGCGCCAGAAATGTACATACGGATGCCAAATTAAGCCAGAACAGCGAAAACCACCTACTGTTGTAACAAAATTTTATCTCACATTATCTAATATTTATGAATAATAAATCTTTAAACTCTACTCAATTGAATTCCAAGATAAGAATTTTTTTAATATTACCTGTTGACCCCTTAAAAGAGCCAACAGAAAATCGGGCCCCACTAGCGTCCACATGGGTAGAAAATGAGCCACGTGTAAAGAGAATTTCTCCTTGATATGCAGTGTTCGAGCACGAGGATTTAATCAAAATGGTGTAATATTTTGAAAGCAATCCGGTGAAGACTAGAGAGAAGAGTTGCGGTGCCTTTTTGTATTTGGAATAGCATTATCCTTTAAATGATACGGTATTTTTAGTGTTAATATTGAAGCTATGGCTGTTGGATGAAGCATATGTGGCTTCATCTGACCTGCTGGATCGCCCATTTCCCCTATGTTGCACTTAATTATTCTTGAAATAGGGAGCCGCCCTATGGTCCATATCTACACTCTCAATCAATAGCCTAACATGAATGGACGTGTCTGGACTGCAGGTTGTCACATCAATTGTTTTCACGAGATCTTCTCGTAAAGGATCTTCTTGGGAAACATTTCTGGTCCAAAGCTCTTAGGAGCTGGGGGTGCTTCGGTTAAAGGGGCTTCGGCCAATTGGCTTCCTCTCATTGATCAAATTTGAATTATTATATAGCTCTTCGATTGAAGGGCTTCGATTTTTCTTTTATCTTGATGATGTAGACTGCTCCTGACAGAGTTTCGCGTGGGATGCCACATGGGCAATAAATTGAGTCTCGGTGGCGAGGTGTAAGATTACCACTTGTCATCTAATTTCGAGTTAACTTCTTTAAGATGTGTTGCTTATACTAGTCCCATAATTTTTCCTAATTGATACATCCAACAGCTTTATTCAGTGTGCCCACGCTTATTAACATTGACTCTCATGCAACTAACATTCTATTAGCTGTCCATGGGAAAGAACAAATACTGTTCCATAATTTACTTTAAAGATAATAAGTTTGTGTGGCATTATGACTGCCAATATATATGCCTAGCAAATTCAATATCTGTTTGTTTGAGATAACTTCAAAGTTGCAAAAAAATTGTGGTTAAAGGCAAAAACAAATTTTAAATTTACATTTCATGAGACCTACAATTTTTATCAAATATACTAAAATTTTTATTAAAAACTTTGTCGAACAACCCCTAAATATTATCCATGTCCAAGTGGGACGGGTTTAGTTCTAAATATTAGGCAGAGTGATTAACATGAATTACTGGTTAAATTTAACCTTCTTGTCAACTTCCTGATCTTACTACAAAAATATGAGCTGAAAACAAACTTTGTAAATAATTTCATAACATAATTAACATAGACAATAATAACCACATTGGAGTATTTTCTGTAAACGACGATCATGTTTTTTTATTGTTCGTTTAAGACTACTCTTTGCTTCGTACGCATAAACATTAAAATGTCAGGTATTCCATAAACGGAGTAAACTATGCAACAACTACATTTCCTAAGGATCCAAACAAAAATAAGACAAAAGCCAAGTGATCCTTGTCATTCTTCAGATTCCCTTCTCTTATACCTCCTTTTGTGACCTCTCTTGTTTATGTCTTTCAGGCCCCACACCTATGAATCAAGATTCCTCAAAAAAACGAAAAAGAAAATGCTTACTTTTAGCAAAGATCAAATCAACTTCATAGTTACAGAAACTACTAAACTTCTCTCGAATTTTACAACAAATTCTTCTCGAGAATCTAGGAAACTGCTACACTATACCATAGTTCTAACCATTGAAGTGCGATCCTATACCCTATATAAACCCTTCAAGAAACATGCCACATTTTCAACAAACTCTCCCTCACTTCTGTAGACACATAACAATTCACAAAAACATACAAATTTGAATTCACATATAAGAAATTTCGGAGACAATAGAAGAGAGACGGGAGAATGGCCACGGGAGCAGCTGACCTGATGTTTCGGCATGTCTTCGAGGGAAGCTTATCAATGTGCGACACGGATATTGAGCGGAGGCCATATCATCGCAATTGCACATGCGCGCTGCACAAAAAGAAGGCCACCTGCTCAAATGCTGTTTTGCATAGCAGGAATATTTCATTCCCGAAAAAGGAATTATGGAATAAATGTTCCTTAATTTCCGTATCAGCTACCACGGTTTCTTCTCGATCCTCTTATGTTGCTGATTCATCAGTTAGTAGTAGTGAGTGCATCAAGTTTATAGGAGCTGGTTTGATTCTTTTTTCAGTTTTTAAGTCATCTAGCAATATTCGTTCAGGTTAACATTTTCCTGAGGAAATTTCACTGTACATTTTTGTAAGTTAATGAACATGATTAATAATTTCTCATCATTTTACAGCAGAAATTAAAATGCATATTGCCAGTACACACTGACTTTTTAAAAAATTGTTTACTTTCTTAATGCTTAAAGAATGTACGTAACCTGGTAAGATAAATGTCTATGTCCGCAATATATATCATGTAACAAAGTAGTAAAGCCACAATATGGTGCTCTCTGCAAACTAATTTTCTTGTTATAATTAATATCATTTTACTAATGGCGGAATATATTTTTAAAATATTTTCAATTGATTGATTATATATATATATATATATGCATTACAATTTACAACATTAGAAAAAAGACGGAACAAGAACACACCTTGTATTTTCTACTCTCTTTCCTTAATGTTGTCAAACTAAAATCTTTCACCTAGTGATGAACTGTCAGANTTTTTTTATTGTTCGTTTAAGACTACTCTTTGCTTCGTACGCATAAACATTAAAATGTCAGGTATTCCATAAACGGAGTAAACTATGCAACAACTACATTTCCTAAGGATCCAAACAAAAATAAGACAAAAGCCAAGTGATCCTTGTCATTCTTCAGATTCCCTTCTCTTATACCTCCTTCTGTGACCTCTCTTGTTTATGCCTTTCAGGCCCCACACCTATGAATCAAGATTCCTCAAAAAAAAGAAAAAGAAAATGCTTACTTTTAGCAAAGATCAAATCAACTTCATAGTTACAGAAACTACTAAACTTCTCTCGAATTTTACAACAAATTCTTCTCGAGAATCTAGGAAACTGCTACACTATACCATAGTTCTAACCATTGAAGTGCGATCCTATACCCTATATAAACCCTTCAAGAAACATGCCACATTTTCAACAAACTCTCCCTCACTTCTGTAGACACATAACAATTCACAAAAACACACAAATTTGAATTCACATATAAGAAATTTCGGAGACAATAGAAGAGAGACGGGAGAATGGCCACGGGAGCAGCTGACCTGATGTTTCGGCATGTCTTCGAGGGAAGCTTATCAATGTGCGACACGGATATTGAGCGGAGGCCATATCATCGCAATTGCACATGCGCGCTGCACAAAAAGAAGGCCACCTGCTCAAATGCTGTTTTGCATAGCAGGAATATTTCATTCCCGAAAAAGGATTTATGGAATAAATGTTCCTTAATTTCCGTATCAGCTACCACGGTTTCTTCTCGATCCTCTTATGTTGCTGATTCATCAGTTAGTAGTAGTGAGTGCATCAAGTTTATAGGAGCTGGTTTGATTCTTTTTTCAGTTTTTAAGTCATCTAGCAATATTCGTTCAGGTTAACATTTTCCTGAGGAAATTTCACTGTACATTCTGGTAAGTTAATGAACATGATTAATAATTTCTCATCATTTTACAGCAGAAATTAAAATGCATATTGCCAGTACACACTGACTTTTTAAAAAATCGTTTACTTTCTTAATGTTTAAAGAATGTACGTAACCTGGTAAGATAAATGTCTATGTCCGCAATATATATCATGTAACAAAGTAGTAAAGCCACAATATGGTGCTCTCTGCAAACTAATTTTCTTGTTATAATTAATATCATTTTACTAATGGCGGAATATATTTTTGAAATATTTTCAATTGATTGATTATATATATATATATGCATTACAAGATTAGAAAAAAGACGGAACAAGAACACACCTTGTATTTTCTACTCTCTTTCCTTAATGTTGTCAAACTAAAATCTTTCACCTAGTGATGAACTGTCAGAGATATTTTACGATGCAAAAATATTAGATGTTCAAAACTATTTCTGAAATAAAGAATAATCTAATATTTGGCATAAGTTGAGCGGATACTAATGTAGAACTTCGTCATTATAAGTATATGATAGTTTCTATAAAAATTTCAAAGTACAATCTATGTCTGAGCATGTCAATATTCGAGATTGTCTTTATTTAACCAACCCCTTTGTAATAACCAAAGTCCTGTCAAGAAATACAGGTGTCTTTTCTTTTTTTTTTTTCTTTTTTTGTTTAAAAAAGGCCAAATTCAGCGCATTTTATTCAAATACCATACGATGGAGGACTACCAGCAATAGAAAGCATTTTAAAACTCATTTTTTTCAAAATTAATTTTAGCTGGACGTTATACCACAATTTTTATCAATTTTCCGACCAAACATTTTATTAACTTTTTATCAAAATGTAAATAGTCATAAATTTCAAAACAGTTGACACAATTATCTAAGAATGGATCATTAACCAAGAATGTGATGACAAAATGAAAAACTGTGCTGCACTATTTTAATGGGAATGGAAATTTTGGAATAATGATCGATAGGAGAATGGGTGGTGGAAAAGTGTTGAAAAATTTTAAATTTGTTTGTAATATTATTTTATTTGGAGAATGTGTGATTGAAATGAAGAAAGAGAAAAAAAATTAATGAGAATGGATGCCAAACAGAGGCTATTATCGAAATCTATAATAAAAATGAGTAATATTCAAAATGTATATAAAGGAAGCGGCACATAATCAAACGGTATGGAAAGGTAGAGGCACGCAAGGGACAACTCAAGCCGAATGTAAGCGAAAATATTAAGACATAGACAAACCAAAGATAGGGAGAGTTAAAGCTGAAACGAAAAGTCTATGCTAATAGAAGAAAATAAGATCAAGATGAAGCAAGGGTTACTGATTCAAGAAAATACTCTCTATGTCAAATTCCTCATTAGAGATGTAGTTGAAGAGACACGCATATTGAGAACATAAAGCCCCCTAGCTCGTTTAACAAAAAAATTAGATTTTGATAAAAGTTTATGAAATATATAGTTAAAGAATTGATAAAAATTATGGGTTCCAAAAAGTTAATGAAATGTATGACTGAAAATAACTACGAGAAAAAATGCATTTAGGAAATGGGGGCCAAAAAGGGGAAAAATAACATGAGATATTGCACCAATATGACTATATACGAAATTTCACAGTTGCATTTGACAAATATCACAACTTCCTTTGTTGACGTACATAATTCTCACAAGAGAATCCATGGTTTACTTGGAGAGAACAAATTCTCTATAAAATCTTGAAGAACAATGAGTAGGGAACTGAAGGGCCAATATATTTTGTGTAGAAGATTCTACATCTGTGTCTCATCAAACGAACATCGTATGACTATTAAATATATTATTTCAAAGAAAATTTGAACACTGGAGACTATTCTACAAGAGGGCACTGCAATATTTATCAGAGCAAGACTTCTTTTTGATAAAGTACTTTGAAACATATTTTATTTCTGAATTTCTACGTATATATCACCAACAAAACTTGGAAGAAATAATAGAGGTCAGAATAAACAAGATTCTTTATTAATTTGTAAAAATAGTTTTCCAACCACATGGTTTATGCCAAAAGAATAAAGTCACTTGTCCAGGTTAAAAAAACAGATACAGTACAAATAGACTGACTTGACAGTGTATGTGTAATTTTTTTTTTCAAACTGTCCAATTATATATGGACACGTATCCTTCTATTTTTGAATCTGTCATTAAGTCTGTAGCATGATTGATGCCAAAATGGCATAGATACCATGCACTTGGAGAAACTATGCAAAAAGCATATCCTTGAAGGTGCAAACAAGGGAAAGCAAAAAAGCCAAAAACCTAGGCTTCCTCGTAATTCCAGAACTTCGCCTGCATCTTTTCTGTTATTTTTTATTCTCTTTTAGGCCCCACAACTAGGAATCAAGATTTCCCTAGGAAAAAGAGCTTAGTTCTAACAAAGAGCAAAGCTACTTGTGGCAAAAACTATTCCAGACTAAGTTTCTCTTGACTCTAACGTTAAAAGCACTGGAACAAAATCTTCTGAATCTAGGTTACTCCTACACTACCATTGTTCTAATCATCGAAGTATAAGTCTTTGCTCTATATAAACCCTTCAAGAAACATGCCACATTTTCAACAAATTCTCCCTCTCTCCAATAGACACACTCCAATTCAAAGAAAACACAAACTTGGAAACACATTAGGAATTTTAGGAGACAAGCAAATAGAGAGAGAGGAGAGAATGGCCACCGGTGCAGCTAACCTGATGTTTCAGTATGCTTTAGAGGGAAGTTTATCAATGTGTGACATGGATATTGAACGGAGGCCATATCATCGCAATTGCACATGTGCACTGCACAAACAGAAGGCCACTTGCTCAAATGCTGTTTCACATAGGAGGAACATTTCATTCCCCAGAAAAGAATTGTGGAATAAATGTTCCTTAATTTCCGTATCAACTTCCACTATTTCTTCTCAATCTTCTTACTTCGGTGATTCATCAATTAGAAGTAGCGAGCATAGCAATGAGGATTCAGGTAGGTTGTAGTTGCAACTGACTACATTGTAAAAATGCTTACAATCTGGTTAAGGTTTGAATATTATTTTTCCAGTCTCTCAATCTTGAAACACTCCTCCAAACATAAGAAACCTGTAGAGGATTGATGATTGTCTTTTATTGTACATTCTGTTGAGTTAATGTAAACAAGATTTCCTCTCTCCGACATTGCAGAAAATTTTAATATTTTTATTATGGTTACTGATATGTTGCTACACTAATGCTAACATACAGAGTTTTTCAAAATGTTTCTGTTCGTAATAATTTGAAAGGTAAAGTTTTTAACTTTGCCCTTTCACATTGGGAAGATGCAGAGGGAAGCCATGCTCAAGTGAAAATGAAAGAATTAGGAGTTTATGATTAAAACTTTAGATAAGACAAAATGGACATGCCTTTTCTTATATTTTGACTGTTACCTCAGTATTGTCAAAGTGAAATTTTGCTGGCAGGCTGGCAGCCGGTATAATGAATATATCAATGTTGGCACTTCCTCGCGACTTCCCCTCTTATCTATCTTTTGATTCGGTTTTCCCCTCTCTTTCTCAGATTTCCTGCCTAAGAAAATGACAAATGGACATGCACTTCTACATTTTCAAATTTTTTGTCCTCTCTGTTATCAAATTAAAAACTCTGGCTTTGAATATTTCAAGAATATCAACGTCATAATCTTTAGTCGAGAATGAAGAATACAACTATGGACCATTTTCTCCTCTATAACCTGGGCATTTTTTTTCTCTCCACCAATACGTTCTTCTAGGATCTTACACGTGAAAGTCGTTGATTTTCAAAATGGTGGGGAAATACAAGAAAGACCACCTTTGAAGTGTTTATACTGCATAAAGATAGTTTCCTTTGTTTTCATTAATAATTTGTTCCACTTGGTAGGGATTAACAACCCTGAAATTCTCTACACTAATATGGACCAATTATCAGTTAAAACTGGATAATCATTTTCTCCAAATTACTGAATCTTGATATGACTAGTAATTGGAGTAATTTGAGGAGTTTTTAATTAGAAAATCTGCTGGTCGTTTACCTGTCAGTATGGTAAGTAGGAAGGAATGCAAGTTCAAATTGAATTGGTCCCCAACAACTGAAGTGTGGCTTGTTTTCACGAGGCATGACCATAAAATTGAGATTTCCACAGTTCGTTGCTATGGATTAATTGCGTAACTAGTGTGAAAGGTTGAGAACCAACTTGTCCTTTACAAAGGTCGGGGACCAAATAATGCAATATTCTCAACATATAAAGGACGACAGATTTCCAAGATTGAGGAAGCAATGACCCAAGTTACAGGATAAAGAGTAGCAGAGACAAATTGAGCAGAATGATTATAGAACAAAATTGGAAAGATCAAACTAATTAACCCTCCAACTAATAACCAATATCCTGATGCTCACAAGTTCTTAAATTTTCAGGTCTGTTCTTTATATCATACAGAGGTAAGTCAACATTATTATCTACATTTTATAAAATTCAATTAGTATATCTATAAATTGCTTACTAGAGAGCTCAGCACCAGTTTCCAGGAACGAGAATTAACGAGACCAGTCAATTCGTTAAGCCCCTGTTTGACGACCATTAAAGTGGGAAAATGAGTTTTGAACAGCGATTTTTTGGAGAACACGTGGTTAAAGTAGGAATAATTTTTAGATTTGTGCAGAATATTTTATTGTGAGAATGTGTAGTTGAGAATGAGTTTGATAAAAAGAAGTTTAGTTTTAATGGTTGTCAAGTAGGGGCTAAATATGTAATGCTTGCTTGGACAGAAGAACAAAACTTTGCCACATGACTACAAGAGAAGCACAAAGATAAGTCTTCATCAAGAATTTATACTAAAAAGCATTTTTCATAAGCATCATCTCCAAAGTACAGAATCACATTCCAGCATGTAATTGTTATAATTAATTATAAGTTGAGATTTTAACAGTTCAAGGGAGTTTACTAGGTAGTGTACAATTGATATGTAATCCATCTTCCAACTTGTAGAATGTATTTTAATGTTTATTAAATGATATATATTCAGTGAGGTTTGAAATTAAAGTAATGTCTTGTTTGGTTATGATTAAAATCTAGATTTAAATTTAAGTCAAAGTGAACAATTAATTTTAACTACATAGTTTATGGGGCCCTCAACTTTTTAACCATACATTTCAAATGTTTTTTTTTTTTATCAAAATTTATTAAAAATCTAATTTTAATTTTCATCAAATAGACCTAAATATAACCCAATTAGAGCCCCACTATTTAAAAATTCATTTTTAATTACACATTCTCTTAATAAAATAATTTTATACGCGAGTTCAAAAATTTTACTTTTAACCATCCATTCTTCAAAAAATTACTGTTACAATTAGTATTCTCCTAAGAAATGGAGCTCAAACAGACTCAATTGCAAAGAGCCGGCATGGCAAACTAGCTCACAACTTGGCAAAATAGAGCTGGTTACTAATCAAGTATGGCTAGGACCATATTTGTGCTACAGGTACAAAATGGGTTACAAAAGGGTGTCCAAAATTGCCAAATGGCTGCCCCCTATTGGGGGGCGCCTGTCCACCAAGAATTATCCTTTGTTATATCCTTTCACAATACTATGTTAATCATCTCAAGATGCACCAAATAATGCAAATCAGTTATCTAAGATTATTATGACAAATTTTTTATTTTTTTTCTAACTGTCCAATCATACGACGATACGTGTATTTCGTGAAACTCTTTGTACGTGTACTGACGAATTAGATATCGTACTTAGTGAGCAGATTCTGTCATCTAGACTTCATCACATATACAAACTTCTTTTGGCTCTTACTAAACGAATATAATTTCAAAATAAAATTGTTGCTGGCAGACTCTAAAATAAGGTACTCAAACTGACAATGATTAACACAATAAGAAAAGTTTAACGTGATCAAAGCAGACAACGTAGTTTACAGCAGTATTTAATCTTCGGACACAACACCAGTGATCCATGAATAAAGAATCAAATGAAGTGATGAAAGAGAACAATATTCTTTGTTTAGTGGGACTAGTTTTCCCCCACCACAGGAGCATCCTATTCATCGGAGTAGACTATGCAACAACCACATGTCCTAAAGGATCGAAACAAAAGGAAACAAAATCCAAGCGTTCCCTGTCATTCTTGAGATGCTCTTGACTTAGAGCCCCTTTTGTCTCACTTAGATGTACCTTTTAGGCCACACAACTATTATTCAAGATTTCCTTGGAAAATGTGCTTACCTCTAACATAGAGCAAAGCTAATTCATTGTTGAAAGAAGTCTCTCGTACTTGACGAAGGAGTACTGCATCATATTCTGCTCTTAATTAAGTTTTTAATCTTAGCCTACCATTGTTCTAATCGTTGAAGTAAAATCCTTTGCTCTATATAAATTAAACCCTTCAAGAAAAATGGAACATTTTCAATAAACTTCGCCGACTTCAACAGACACACATAATTCACACAAATTTGCGAAGCACATTACAAAATTTTAGAGACGAGAAGAGAGAGGAGAGAATGGCCACTGGAGCACCTTACCTGATGTTTCGGTGTGTCTTTGAGGGAAGCTTATCAATGTGCGACATGCATATCGAGCGGAGACCATATCATCGCAATTGCACATGCGCACTGCCCAAACAGAAAGGCTCCGGCTCCAATGCTATTTCACATAGGAGGAATATTTCATTCCCAAAAAAAGAATTATGGAATAAATGTTCCTTAATATCCATATCAGCTTCGACCACCTCTTCTTCATCTTCTAGTGATGGCAACCCATCAGCTAGGAGTAGGGAGTGCAGCAATGAGACTCCAGGTAGGTTGTAGTAGCAGCTGAGTACAATATAAAAGGTCAGGACTCAGGAGCTGGTTTGAATATTTAGAATGCAGATTTTATATCTCGGGTACTCCAGGCCAAATATTGTCTAGAGTGGAAGTATTACTGTACATTCTGGTAAGGTTATGTGAATATGACTTCTTCTCTCTGACATTCATATTGCAGAATAAGTTTAGCCCTGTTTGGTTCACATTAAAATTTTTATTCTCATTCTTTTACTTATTTTCAACCGCACATTCTTTAATAAAATAATATTTTCCATCACATCAATAAATTTTCCTTCTTTTTCTACCAGACACTCTCCATCAATCTACTATTCCAGAATATATTCTTCCAAAATAATATGGCTCAAACACACCCTTACTATGGATTATTGACATACATTGCTAAATCATGAGGGGTCATTTTTTTTTTTTGCTTGTATAAAACATACAAATAGGTAAACCAGGACAATATAGAGTATTACGTTGTCATTCCACTTGCAAGTTTCAGGATTTAAACTAGATAAGAAGTTTGGGAAATTTAATTTATTTATTTGACTTGAGTTTCAACATTTCCCTTGGGTATTGAGACGAACATTCTTGAGCCCATAAGAATTACTTCAGTTTATGATTAAAATATGTAACCGTAGAATTAAGCAGAGTAGCTAGAAGCTCGCTGTAAAGAAGGGAGCTGAAATGGTGATCATTAACCTGTTACAATTTCCACTGTTATCTCTCTCTGTCCCTATTTTTTCTCGCCTTTCCCTCCAAAGGAAAAGACAAAATGGTACCGCCTTTTCCTAATATTTAATTTCCCATTTTTTCCTCAACATTATCAAAGTAAAATTTTGCCATCGGCCGTCATGGTGAAAATGTCAATGTTGGTTCTTCCTCATAACCTCTCGACTTATCTGTCTCTTAATTTCCCTTCTCTTTCACAGCTTTTGTAACCGAGCAAAGGATAAAAGGGCATGCCTCTTTTTACATTTTCAACTTTTTTTCCTCTATGTTGTCAAATTGAAATTTATGGCTTCAATTATGACGACAACATCAATGTCATCATCTTTTTACAGCAATATATATATATATATTCTTTTTTTACGTAGGAACCCGCAGCTGGTACCTGTGAGTGCAATGGGTAAATCTCGCTCCATATGCAGCTATCTTTACTTTAATAGAAGTCGTCATATATGACTCAGTACTTTTCACCTTCTACAATTTTTACACAAACCGTTCTTATTCAATGCAGCGAATTTGCATTTACCACAGTTTTTAACATGTTCCATTGTCTTTGAAGTGTTATCTTTTAATTTTTTTCTTGTAATGTTCTTTTTCTATATAACCTGTAAATTCTTCCCTCTGCAACCAATATCTTCTTCTACTCAAGTTTTTTTTTTATCTCAGACATGAGTAGTACCTTTGAAGTGTATATACTACGAACTAAAATGTCAGCTCAGAAAGTCTCTACTGTAATATCGACAACATATCAGTTATCAATTTCATGAGAATTATCTCCAAAGACAAGTAATCATTATTAATAGCTACTAATGCTTACATGTTAATCATCTCAAGAATAGAAAAATAATTGCAAAACACTAATTATTCGGACACATTTTCGAGAAATAGAACCTATCTCAAGAATGTCAAGAGAAAATGACAATGTGCTAAAATCATACTTATTAATGATTTTGGTTAAGTATATTGGACAATACTGGACTCTTAGAAAGGAAGAAAAAAGAAGCTAAAAATCTTATTTATATAAAACGTGCACATAAAGGATGATAGTTTTTTCGGGACTGATGCACAGATACAAGTAATGAGCAACAGCGCAAGTTGCTGTATAAAGAAAAGTGGCGACTAGTGGCGATAAAGCGTAAAAATGGAACAAAAATGAAGATCAAACTAATCCATGCCAGCAACGAAAACCATTTCCTGATTCTGATTAGCTCTCAATTCAGTGATATCCCTATAATTATTTGAAGCGACGGATATGGAGCACTGCAACTCAATAGATGTCTTGATACATAAATGGAGTAACCAACTGCCTCTCTTTAAAATTTGGATAGACAGTTACCAATTACCTTTAATAGCAACATCACATATTTTACTAAAATCTATGCTGCCAATTGCAAAAATAACTTGCAGAGCTAGCAATAGCAGATTCTATAAAACAAAATTACGGAGGTTAATTAACTAATTAAATATATGTAATATCATGGTTCTTGAGAATTCAAATGTCACTGGACATGAAGAAATTGCAGGAGATTTCTGCTCTAAAATGTAGACAAGTTTTGGAGACTGAAAGTAATGCAGAATTGCTTTAACTTTATTACTTAGGTAGATTGTCAGTATAACCAGGGCAGATCCAGCCCTCGACGAGCGGGAAAAAAATTAAATAAGATTTATGAAAAAAGACAAATATATATATGTGTGTGTGTAACTATTGTTGAAATGCTGTTTAGATCAATTGGGAGAGAGGACGCCTTTCCATGTGAGATGCTTGGGTTCAATTCTCTTCAACGCCATGATTTCTTTTAATTTTTAAACACGGTAAATAATGAATAAATATTAATTAATAATTGTATCAATATTCAAACAAAAGAAGGGTAGCTCATATGGTAAAGGGGTTATTTTGTGCACTAAAGGTTTGGTATTAATAAACAATCTTATTATTGCGGCCATCAGCGACCGCCCTAGCTAACTTAACACTCTAGATCCTCCCCTGAGTATAACACATTCATCTTTAACCAAAAAAAGAAAAATCAATTTGGTAGGTAGACTACATGAAAACATACATCTTTTAATATTACACAGTTCAACGTACCAAACATGATAACAGCAATTATATTTGAGATAGAACATAATTTTGGTCATTGAAATGTGCGACAGTCAGATCAGATTTCATCGAGAAATTTCCACTCTTCTTTGGTGGCTCGACTTAATATTGGAATTACAGAAAAAACTTCTTCAATCGCGTGGACGACATACGTACGAGGTTTTTATCCCTCTTGTATAAGGTGCGTTGCCTTTGTCTCTTTCCCCTTTGACAGGCTATGTGGCATGGATTCGTCTATTGATGTCCCGCCAACGAACAAGTCTTAAGTTCTAAACGGCTATTGACAAATTAAATTCAGTACTTCACAAGCAAGAAGATTCCTTCATCCGGGCCTCATCCTATATACAAGAATACAATGAGATTTCAAAATAAAATTGTCATCAGCAGACTATACAACAAGAAGGCACCAAGACATTGATCAAAATAATAAAGAAAATCTTTTGAAATGTTCCATAATATAATAAAGCTGAAAATGAGAACCTAATTTACTGCATTATTTTATTCTCCATATAAGCCATCGGTGGATCCAAGAATGACGAATCAAATGAAGTCAAAACGTAGGACAAGATTCATTATTTAGTTGGGCTAGTTTTCCCCCCACCACACGCATGACATTAAAATGGCAGCATCCCATTCACCGGAATAGACTAAGCAACAACCATATGTTGTAAAGGGTCCAAACGAATGGACACAAAAACCAAGTGAACCTTGTCATTCTTGAGTTTCTCGTCTTTTATTTCTCTTGGACATACCTTCTAGGCCCCACAGATACTGAGCAAGGTTCTCCTTGGAAAATGGGCTTACTTCTAACATAGAGCAATGCTAATTCATTGTTGAAAGAATTCTCTTGAGTTTGACGCAGGATCACTGCATCATATTCTTCTCTCAGATTAAGTTTACTCTTATTCTATCATTGTTCTAATCATTGAAATTTAATTCTTTGCTCTATATAAAACCTTCAAGAAACATTCTACGTTTTCACATAAACACACAAATTGTGAAAACACTTTAAAAACGTCTGTTTGGTATGGATTAAAATCAAATTTTAATCTAAATCAAAGTCAAACATTAAACATTAATCACATTTTTCATGGGTTCCACAATTTTTCAACCACACATTTCAAAAACTTCTATCAGAATCTACTAATAATCTAATTTTAATCACCACCAAACAACCTTAAGAGGCAAACGAAAAAATCGGGGAGAATAACCAATGTGCGACATAGACATTAATGGAAGGTCATATCATCGGAATTGCACACTTGCACTGCACAAACTGAAGGCACCTGCTCAATTCTGTTTCACGTAGAAGTAACAATCCGTTCCCTAAAAAGGTAATATGGAGTAAATGTTCCTTACTTTTCGTATCAGCACATTCTCTTCTCAATTTTCTCATTATGGTGATTCACCAATAAATGAGGGTTCAAAAGGAAAAAATGTAGGGATGTCAATTCGAATTGTTAAAATCGAAAATCACGGTAACCCGAATCGATTGGGGTGAAAAAAATCGAGCTGATGGTACAATGGGGTGGTTATGGTTTTGATTTTGATGACCCGGTTCGGGGTGGGGCGGGTATGATATTTAGCGACGGTGCCATGCCCCAAACCGAATACCCGTTAAAAAAAATTAATTTGACAATTGGGCTTTCCATTATTCTTTCCCAAAAATTGGGCAATTTTGACAATTGGGTTTCCCCAAAATTCTGGCTCAATTAACATTACTAGTAAACCCTTAACTCAGTAACCTAACTCTTACCTTACAAGTTAAAATTGAAAATTGGA
>CAIGRF010032402.1:72404-91692 GCA_903798235.1 Fraxinus ornus | reverse complement strand
TGCAGGCCCAATTATTATTATAAGGGAATTTTTTAAAATGAAAATTCTTTTTTTCTAGTAGATTTTTTTTTTTTTTTTCAAATATACCAGCACAGTATAAATTTTTATTTGTCCTCCTAATGTCAACGGCAATGCCAATGCCACTAACATAGCCCCCATATTGTTGTTGTCACTAGAGATGACAAAATTACTTGACTCCGTCAAGTCCCATGTTGTCCCATCCCCGTTTAGTAAATGGGGCAAAGAAGGTGAACATAGTCCTTGTCTCGAACACAAATCAATTATTATTTTTTTATTAAATTTTATGATTCCGTTCATTTGGATCTAAACACTACAAAATCGAATGGTTAGGGACTCGGGTGCCATAAATATAAAACATTATTTTCAACCATATATTTTTCAATAAAATAATATTACACGCAAATTCAAAATTTTTCCTCATTTTTTACCCACAAATTATCCATCAAAATAGTATTTTAAATTACATTTTGGACCAAAAAAAAGGGCTCAAACAGACTCAAAAATTGGATCCTGTTTACCGTAGTCTGAAAATTTGGCCAGAACAGTACTTTTTCTAGTTATTTTTTTTTTGTCATTTGGATATTTGTTTTCATTAATTAAGTGGATGATCTAGTCGCTGTTACCTTTATTTTTGCTGACAGTTCCTTATTTAAAGATTGTTGGACAATTATTAACCAACCACTAAAGATATATATCTCCACGGAAATGTCGACAACGAGATCATGAAACACCTAGGAATCTTCATTCTTTTATTGTCTGACGTTGACTTCAAGTCAATGTCGATCTTTCTCAAAACTGGGGCCCAATGTTCGTAAAAAGCAACTTCAACTTCACAGGTCGGCACTGGAGACAAATTTCTTATCTTCAGATGTTGGTCCCAAAATATAATTACAAACACAAAAAACTGTAAATTGTAGAAAGTAAAATGGACACGAAGAATTTTTCGCACCAGAGGTCCCGAATGTTCAGCCAAATGTCTATTCACTCGTTGAATATCTACAAGGTAGATATAGCTCTAATTTTTCTAGAATCACCAAGAAAAGTTACAAATGTATGAAGAAATCATTTCTTCACTGTTTTCTTTCGCCTCAAATCACATAGATACAACACACAATCTCACCCAACTATACACCAAGTATAATATCTGAAATTTCACTCAGATTACAGAGATTGAATAACAATCACTAAGAACACACAGAATGACAGATAGAAGAGACGAAACCGTACACCTCACAAATTTCCTGACACACCAAACAGTAACCATCGAATGAAACCCAAAAGGAGCTTTTAATACACAAGTCCAAAAGTCACAGATCAACTGCTGAGAGATGGCCAGATCACAAGATCAAGAAGTGAAGAGGCGTGTAATATAGAAACACGATTTCATTAAGTGGGTTTCAAATCGAAAGCTTTGCACATGCCCAAATACAAACAGAACTAGGCCAAGAATTGTGAGACAGCCCATGAAACTTAACAGCAGAATTTTCCATGTCACCAGTATTATAGAAAGACCAATATGAAGACTGACTTACCAACTCTGGGTCCAACTAACACGGCGGACCCGGGGGGGTCCTGGGGGCACGTGCCCCCTAACTTTTGAGTGTTTTTTTTTTTTTTTAATAAAATCATGTTTGGTAACGATTAAAATCTAAATTTTAATCTTAATCAAATTTAACAATTAATTTTAATAACATATTTCATGGAATCCATAATTATTTAACTTTTATCAAAATTTAATAAAAATTTGATTTTAGTCTCCACCAAACAGGGGCAAAATCACAATATATTTGAATTTCGATAATATNATTTGAATTTCAATAACTTGCTAATTTTAAAAATTCTCCTACGATCGTACTTTAATTGAATCTACAAATTGTTTATGTCATCTCAAAGTTTATTTCGAGAATTACATTATGGGTATATCGAATAGTCCAAACAGATATCGAAAATAATTAAAAATACGTTAAACGTGAATCTTAAACAAAGACGTCTAACTCGTATTTTTTTTAAAAAAAAATTCAATTATTTCATTAACATTTATTATTTTTTGCAATACAAATTTCTCAATATAATTTTCATCATTTTATGGAATCTGACATCAAAAAATTTCGAAATTATACATCTAAAAAGTCATATTTCATGTAAATTTTCGGATGCAAAATTACATGAAGTGTGATTTTTTCGAACGTAAATTTTCAATTGTAAAATTTTTTCTAATAAGACAAGTTCGATTATGACCCTAATTTTAAAGTGTGCGTCCGCCCCCACCAATTGATGCACCTGCAGCTCCTATATATACTGGCAAAAACAAAGATCGAAAATCAGATATCCAGGAGTATTTGTGGCCACAAAAAAAGAAAAGAAAATGATGATTACAATTGGGGAGATGATGACTGGAGTAAGCTCTGCAATTGCAGGCTTAATGGTGGCTTATGCCATGTTTCAGAATTATTTTCCCTATGAACTTCGAAAACCAGTCCAGCGTTACATCCACAAAATCAGGAATTTAATATATCCTTATATGAAGATTACATTTTCAGAATATCAAGGTAGTGGATTTCATCGCAGCAAAGCATTTGCTGCAATCGAAAGGTATCTCAACGAAAATTCATCGAAGCAGGCGAAGCATCTCAAGGCCAACGTTTTACACGACAGCCAGGTTATAGTTCTTAGCATGGCTGATCACGAAGAGGTCACCGATGAATTCCAGGGCATCAAGCTTTGTTGGTCTTCCAACCGTATCACTCCCAAAACGCAATCCATTTCATTCTATCCGAGGGAGGATGCCAACAGGTATTTCACACTCACTTTCCACAAGAAGTACAGGGATATCATTACCAGTTCTTATCTGAAACATGTTTTAGAAGAGGGAAAGGCTATTACTGTTAAGGAAAGGCAGAGGAAACTGTATACAAACAGCAAGAGTGAGAGTTGGAGCAGATTCACGAGAAGCAATTGGAGCCATGTCGTATTTGAACATCCAGCAACTTTTGACACTTTAGCTTTGGAGCCAAACAAGAAGGAAGAAATTATCAAAGATCTGATCAGGTTTACCGAGGCCAAAGACTATTACGCTAAGATTGGCAAGGCATGGAAGCGGGGGTATCTTCTCTATGGTCCACCTGGAACTGGGAAGTCCACCATGATCGCTGCCATGGCTAATCTTTTGAAATATGACGTTTATGATCTTGAATTGACGGCCGTTAAGGACAACACGGAGCTGAGAAAATTGTTGATAGACACGTCGAGTAAATCTATTGTTGTAATAGAAGACATTGATTGTTCTCTTGATCTTACAGGCCAAAGAGAGAAGAAGAAGGAGAAGACAGACGATGAAAAGAAGGAAGAAAAGGATAAGGATCCAGTCAAGGCGGAGCTGAAGAAAAGAGATGAAAATAACCAGAATAGTCAGGTTACATTATCCGGGCTTCTTAATTTCATTGATGGGCTTTGGTCAGCTTGTGGTGGAGAAAGAATAATTGTTTTTACAACAAATTTTGTGGAAAAGCTTGATCCTGCTTTGATTAGGAGAGGAAGAATGGATATGCATATAGAATTATCATACTGTTGCTTTGAAGCATTCAAAGTTTTAGCAAAGAATTATTTGGACCTTGAATCTCATGAACTGTTTGCCACAATATATAACCTGTTACAGGAAACCAAAATGACTCCTGCAGATGTTGCTGAAAACTTGATGCCCAAATCAGCTGAAGAGGATGAGGAAGCTTGTTTGGTGAGACTCATCAAGGCTCTGGAAGAAGCAAAAGCCAAGGCTGAGGACGAAGTAAAAATGAAGGCCGAGGAAGAAGCAAAGAAGAAAGCAGACGAAGCAAAAGCTGAGGAAGAAGAGAAGCCAAAGGCTGAGAAAGAGAAAGATGAGGAGCGAGAAGCAAATGGTAAAGGTGTTGAAATCACTGTAGTGAAAGATAATGGTGAAGATGCTAAACATTCGGCTTCTAATGCTAATGGTGTGAAAGAAAATGAAAATGCCTCTCTTTGAAGATGTGATGTGATGTTCATGTAGTAGAAATATTCCATTATTGCCTTTCAATAAAAAGAAGTAAAAATAATACTAGTAGTTTCATTTCGAGTGAATTGCCTAAATAGGTACTGAACTTTAAGCAATGCGTTTAAGGGGTCATTGAACTTTAAAAATCACTTAAATGATCACTAAACTTAACAAAACGTTTCCACTAGGTCACTGAACTTTAAAAATCACCTAATTCATTACTTAACTTTACAAAATGTTTCTACGAGATAACTAAACTTTGCAAAATGTTGTCCAGGAGATCACTGCATTAGTGATCCATGAGAAACATTTTGCAAAGTTCAGTGACCTAGTGGAAACGTTTTGCAAAGTTCAGTGATCATTTGGGTGATTTTTAAAGTTCAGTGACCCCTTGGACGCATTGCATAAAGTTCAGTGCCTATTTAGGCAATTCACTCTTTCATTTCTAGCTGGGGATCTGGATTAGGCTTCATTGCAGTCTGATTCTATTTCTAGATTGTGAGTAATTATAAGTTTTGCTAACAGAATATATGTCATAATTCCGAATTTGAAGTCATAATTTGTGTTTAGACAGTCTCTTAAAAGAAAAGGCGTTTGCACTACTTGTCGCTAGGGGTGGGCAAAATCCGATCGAACTCGCCCAAATAGAACCAATCCGACCAGGTTGGGTTGGTTTTTTTGTTGTTTTTACATGGGTTGGTTGTGTAGGCGAGTTGGATTGGATCGAATTATGGGTTAACTCATGAAAATCGAATAAACTCGTCCAACCCGACTTATCTCTTTAAAAAAAAATGTCTAAAAAGTAAAAAGAACCTTACTTCTTGTTCGTTAATTTACACTTTCTTTTTCTACATTGACTTTATATAACATGCTTCACTTTGTTACCATTTTTTATGAATGCCTGACAATATTTATGATAATATTGGTCGGAAAGTAAAAAGTTATTACATATATTGGTCGCAAGTTTTATTTTTTTTTTTCTAACTGCTAATGAAACTGCACAAAGTGGAAGCTCATAAAAATTCTGTGAAAGTTTTCTAATTTTTATTTATTTTTATTTAAAATAACTAAGAAGTAAGAATATCGTTGTTCAAAAATTTTTGTTTTCGAAGTGTAAATTAACGTATAGTCAATATTGGTTAGGTTGATTAACGAACATCTTTAATTTTTGTTGACAAGTCGTCACAAACCGACCAACCCAACTCAATCCAACCCGACTGATACTTGATTGGGTTGGGTTGGGTTTTAACATTTACACGGGTTGGGTTGAGTTAAATTTTGATCAAACCGATCATGTTGGGTTGAATTTGGGTTGAAGCAAAAACCGATCCAAGCCAACCCTACTGCGATGGATAAAAAATGAAAGTCATGATTTGATCACTTCAATAAGGAAATGTGACTAAGTAGTTGAAATTTGTCACAAATACAAGATATCACCGTATCAAACTTATTTGAACTTTTTTTGCAATCGATGTTTCGATAAAATTCATATTAAATATGACTTCAAAGAAATACAACCAACCAGGCAACTAACAGTCAGTCAATACAGCACATGTATATGTTAGGATTAAGCACCACCCATAGTATTAAAAATACCAGGATAACCAAAATTTATATTGACAAATTCAGAAAGTAACACATTCACATGCACAAATGTAACAAACATAAGGAGGATTAGTAAATATGAGTTGCTGATGGAATTAGATTTTGCCTCACTCAAAATGGCGACCTGTTTAAAGTGAAAGCAGCTGTCCATTTGGATAACCAGTCATCTGGATTATATATTGATCAAGTCTTCACATGGCAAACAAAATAAAAGAAGAAAATTGAAAATCAGAGTTGAATTTGATATTACTGTTCTCAGCTGCGTTCTTTACTTTCTACAAGTCATAGTCCAAGTGCATCTCCCAGGTTTACTGTATTTCTCATGGTTCTCCTCCCAATGCCTCCATTGCCTTTTCTCATCATTGCCGCAAATTCACCATAATCTATTTGTCCATCCTGCAATCACCGAGCTTTTTCACGTAAAAGCACAAACAAGAACACACAAATTCGTTTACGGAGGAGAAAAATTGATGTCACAGTTCTATTTAAGATAAGCAACATTACAAGTTAGTAAAGGGAAACTCTGAGTTGGCGAAGGCATACGAAAGCCCTCTCAGACACCGTTTTGTGTTTTGTTTTATAAAGAAGATTGCATCAAACGTTTTTGGTCCTAAATTGACATCAACCCCAGCATTTATATCTGAGCCTGTAACTTTGACTATCATAATGAAGAACTGACAGAAAAGGTTGCTGTTGACTGGATTTAACAATTTCTAGGTTTAGGCTTCTCTATTAATATACTGGATTTAATGTGGTTAAAAGGAAATGGAAATTTGATTTCCCATTTTTTTTTTCCTCACAAGTTTTTAGACATGATTTTGAGTCAGTTTCAGCATTTTATCACAGAAACCAACAATGCTCCCAAGTCTTATATAAACCAATTCTGAGAAGAAATACAGGGAATGCACAACTTACATTATCTTGATCAATCTCTCTTATCATCTCATCAAGGTTAAGCTCACTCAGACCAAATTCTTTGCAGGCTTGTTGAAGCTCGTCAATAGTTATGTAACCACTACCATCTTTGTCAAAGAAAGAGAAGGCCGAAACTAGATTCTCCTCTCTTTCTAACTTGTTCAAGTGCACTGTAGCTGCTAGAAACTCCCCATAATCTATTGTTCCACTGTTGTCGATGTCCGCCTACCAACACCAAGACGGGTTTGTTCATATTAATTTGAAAGAGAAGATGATAGTCATGAAAATTGAAACAATGCAGCAGAGGGTTCTTACAGCATCCATGAGATCTTTAATCTCAGACTCCATCAGTTCAGAACCTACTCGACTTAAACCCTCTTTAAGTTCATCGAAAGTTATAGTTCCACTATCGTCCGTATCTATCATTTTGAACAACTCCTTAAGACCACCAATTTCTTCTTCAGATAATCTCTCTGCAATGACCTGCAGAAGAGCAAAAGAATGTCAGTAACATAGCTTTGTTAGATGGATGCTTTTATAAATGGATTTGTATGTGGAAATCAGAAATGAAATTAAGATAGAATAGGCTAGCTCTATCGTTTATGTTACAATGAAATCAAGAGACAAACAATGACTGTTAACATCAATTGGTAGAATGGGGGAAAAAAGTAAAGACAAACTGAATGCACACAAACATAGTATTGAATAGGTTTCCCCGTTTGATCTCATTTGTTCTACTAGATTTTTGCTAACTTTTAAACCATTAGTATAACTGAACTTCTGTTCAACGAAAATAAAAACTTCATTTCATTTTTGTGGTCTAATTAGACACCAGCTTGATTTGAACATAGGAGTTGCTAAGAGTCAAATTGGGATAAAAGATATATATTTTTTGTCCCAGTTAAATGAAATACAGAATGACTAAATTACAAAGATTTCTTAAGATTTCTATGTATTATATACTCTCCTTGACTTGAACTCCTAAATACTATATGCTTGAATAAACAATTAAGTGCATATAACTCAAAAATGTTCTTTCTCCTCTGGCGGTAAGAAAATCATGGACGGTCCCAGCTGACTAAAAGGTTTGGAGATTCTTCCATCCGTATCTGACACTTTCAAACTGGATATGATGCTCTAACCAATGATACAACAACTACCATATTTATGATCAAATTAACAAGATGTGCCTTCTTTCTCAGTTTAATTATTTCTCCTGTTTTCAAATTTTCATAGGAAATATTTAGAGATTCAATTGTTAGTATACTAATTTCATAGAGAACACGTACAATACTTACCTAAAGTTAAGATCCTTTTTAACCATATCCCACGTCCTAAAGTTTGACAATTCACATCTCTAACATTTAGAGTCAAGTTCCATCAAGCAAATTAGCAAAAGTGTTGCTATTATAATTTATTTATATAGATATAAAAATGATCTGAAGTTAATTTCACATTTATAAAAGTTAAAGAAAGCCGTACAGCTACAGCATGTTTGTACTGCACATGACTTTACTGTTACTGTATATATATCTTTGTTGTCTAGTATGTCCAAGCGATAAAATATTTTTAGGAAGAAAGCAAATTAAAAAGAATGTCTCTATTTTCTGTTACTCTTTCATAGAGTGGAATGGTTTCCTCAAAATTAATCTTAGCAACAAATCTCTGTTCTCGATATTTTTGATAAATTTAGTGTTTATTCAAAAAAAATAAAAACGAAATACCTATGGTTTCACCGATAATAAACATCATTTTTTACAGAGACACGAATGGGTTCGACAATCAATATATAATAAATAAAATCATAAAAACCAGCAGGAACCTTACACGTAAAGCCATCTTCTTGAGTTTATTCATAGCTGAGAACTGTTTGAGGCGTGAAAGAACTGCAGAATCAAGCGGCTTATCAGGAGCCATTCTGTCATCAACAATCCATGGATGGCCTGATAAAGAAAAGGAAAAGGAAAACAGTCATTTCATTGTGATAAACATGCAGTGCCAGAATTGTTTCCATGGTGCCATGACTGATTTAATCATCTCCTCAGTAAAGTTTCTTACACAGGACTTCATGTGCTGTTATCCTTGTCTTCGGATCCCTATCCAGCATCTTCTTTATCAAATCCTTAGCACTATCTGAAATGCCAGGCCATGGCTCAGATTCAAAATCCAATTTTCCTTGCAATATCTCACGAAAAATCCCCTTCTCTGTCTCTGATGTTGGAAGTAGTACAAAATATGTAGAAGTGTTAGTTATTTTTAGTATTATAGAAACTGAATTCTTAAAAGGCATTCTGATTCAAAACACATGAATGAACTAAGCAGGAATACACCTGCCCAGAAAGGTGGAACACCACTGAGTAAAATGTATAAAATAACTCCCGCACTCCATACGTCCGCTTCATGTCCATAATGTTTGCACAAAACCTCAGGTGCTACATAATAAGGGCTTCCCACTACATCACTGAAAGTTTCATCTGAAAAACAAAATGAATATGAAACTAGCAATTTTATCGTAGAATGACTGAAATTAACAAATCATAAAACATTAAGACATGGAGAAGACATTCAGTCAGGAACTCTCATACAATTTCACAATAATTACAGCATGCAGACACAATCTAGAGATAACCATTTAACAACAGAAAAATGAATCAGAAGCAATCTTTGGTACATAGGATTGCGTTGATTTCAGCTATTAACATTTTTTTAGTGAATAAACAAAATTAATCATTCTGAAAGCACAAAAAGTTTACCCATAATCCTGGAATCTAATCAAAGGGAATGCATATCGTATTTTAAATTTCAATAATTTGTACTTATCTGCGACAACAGCAAGTATCTAAATGAAGCTTTCAATTTAGATTAAATTATTGTGTTGATAACTCAATAAGAAGGATAGAGAACTAACAGAGGCCAAGTAACTCAATTCAACACAGGTGAAGATGAATTAAATATTTTGTGGTTTGTGATTAGGCAACTCAAACAACTTCGTCGATGATCATCAAACGACGCACCGTCGGTGATTGCCAACGACATCACAAGTGACATTACCATCTATAATCGCTAATGGATGTGCATTGATGATCACTGATTATGCTATTCATAATTTTGTACGAATAACCAGCAAATATTATTTTCATCAAATACCATCAGTTTTGTTGGTCAACGTTTTTTCTATTTTAATTCTTTTTTATGATCACTTTTTAAAATTATTTGGTTTTGGTTGTTAGGTTCTTTATTTGAAAAATTTTAATAAACCTTTTGGTTGTTAGGTTCTTTATTTTCTTAGTACGGAACACGTTCTTTTACTATCATTTGCATGTTTGTAGTTTAATGGTTAGTTAGTGTTTCGGTTTTTTATTACTATATCACATCTAAACCTAAATGTGGTGGATTGCACAAAACTCAGATAGCCCAGCAATTCAAACACAATCCAAGAAACCGAAAAATATCAAAGAAAAACCTGGCTTGTAGAAAACAGAGAGGCCAAAATCAGTGGCCTTGAGAGTAGCATCCTCATCAGCACTAGTAAACAAGAAATTCTCAGGCTTAAGGTCCCGATGCATAACCCCTAAAGAATGACATGCCTCGACCACCCCAACGATTGTCTTGATCAATTTGGCAGCTTCTTTTTCGCTATATTGCCCTTTCTGCACAATCCTATCAAAGAGCTCTCCACCTGCACAAAGTTCCATTACTATGTGCACAAATAGGATATCCTCATATGTCCCCTTTATTCTCACCACATTTGGGTGCTCCGACAAGTGGTGCATTATCTGAATCTCCCTCCATACATCCTCATAGTCCTCTTTACAAATCAGCTTCTTCTTGGGTATAGATTTGCAGGCATGAAGGGTGTTGCCTGATTTTTCACAGCACAGAAAGGTTGTCCCAAACTGGCCTTGGCCTAGCTTCTTGCCTATATTGTATAGACTTTGTAGGGTTTGTGTCCTGTATGGAAGGACCCATGTGGGCTTCTGCATATGTTGTGCTATAAAAGTTGGTTTCTTGATCTCTTTTGTGGGTTTTGGTGTCTCGTTGTGTTCAGTGCTAGTATTGTCATGTGAAGATGATGGAGTAGATGAAGACATGATTATCGTTTACGGGTGCTTCTGATGAATCTTGAATTGAATTTGGAAGAGATGAAGGGATAGACTGAGTAAACAAAAATGCAGTCTTGACTTTTTTTTTTTTTTTTTTTCCCTAATCTTCCCCTTTTCTTGAAATCTTGCTCTAGATTTTCTCACTCTAGAATCTAGATTCACTCGATTTCTCCCTTTCTTGGTTGTTTAATTTTCTGTGTGAAAACAAATAAATTTTGTACGGACGAAGGTTAAAAATTGAAAAATTAGTGTTTGTTGTTATGGATTCGTCAAAAGTAAGATTTTAAATTTCCAACACGTTAAAAGTAAGATTTTAAATTTCAAACATGTTAAATTCTACAGCTTTGAATCTGGGTGCTCACATCACAAGATGGTGTCTGTCAGATTTTAATTTGTGTATAGATTAAATAAGTTGAAACTCAAAATCTTAATTTTTAAGGTAAAAGACCCATAATCACTACCACGTGAAAGGTCGGGAGCCTACCTGATTTTCTCAAAAGTGTTACAGAAAAAATGGTAAATACAAGCACCATTTTTACCCAAGTCAATAATCGTCATAAAATTGGCACTTGGGGGGTGAAAATACAGATAAAATTAAGAATCCGAAGACAAGGAAAGGAAAGGGAATAAAATATTCTATTTATAGTCAAGAAAAAACAATAAACAATTAGAATATCTGAATCCCCCTCCCCACATTCGTGTTTCATTTTAGTTTAAAAATTACAGACAAAACTGGGGAGGGCACATCTTGAGACCAATTAAAAGCAGAACCTTGTTAATGAATTATACCCATCCCATTGTACGTTAATGCAAGTTATGAGGTACCAATATAATATTATTATATTGCTCTAAGTATCGATAATGTCGTATAACTCATAATGAACATCAACATTTGAGTTAAGTATAAAATCTAACAATAAATTTATATGATACGTCGTCGCGATATTTAATATAAGATGAGCACTAATACTCATTAAATCATTCTTATATATATATTGTACTTTATTCATAATCCTCGTAGTTTTGAGTTGACTCTCTACAAGACCATTTTCAGATTTGATGACTTGAATCTAGGCCAGTATTGTGAGCTAGCGGTTCTATTGGGCTTGACTTTAATAGGTCGACTTTGACTTGTATATCAAAATATAAGGCCCAGCTAACTACTTTTCAATTACACATTTTACGAAATCCATAATACTCATCAATTTTTCAACCAATCAATTCGTCAACTTTTATTAAAAAAGATCAACCTGTCATTGTGTTTAGTGATCATCATGATAAAATGTGTAATATCATGCTACTCAGGAAATTCTAATTAGTGTGTGAAAGAAATTAGAGATTCCAAGGAAGACTCATACATCACATAACTTCTTCTGGTCATTAAATGACAGTTGGAACAACAATTTTGAAACAGTAAGTCCAAAAAATAATAATAATAAGAAATAAATCTAGTGAACCACGCTTGGTAGCAGAACTCTACAATTTATTACAAGAAACATATGACGACTCCAAAATTATGAACACTGCCTCATCCTCACAATTTCAGGTGATTTATCCCCTTTTTATCGTCGACATACAGTTTCCAAAGAAAATATATCCTTTAATCTTCAAGATCCATGCTTCCATCAAAGAGAAATACTTTCATGGGAGTACCTGGACTAACGAGAAATATGACTCAAAACAACCGCTTTGGATCACGAGCTGCAGACAGATGGTCCTGCAATAGCAATAAATTGGTAAATTTCCCCAACATAAAACCTCAATAGGATGCAAACAAAGAAGGAAGGAACAAGAACCGTTCTACATCCTTAGTTCTTAAATATGCGTGATATAGTAGTGTGCATTCCAACATTCCCTTTAGAAAGCAACCCCCTAACCACCAAGATGCAACCATGGTTCATCCATACAAAGCGCGCAAGACATTTTCTTGCCCTAAAATAGATAACAAGACTTCAAGTACCACCAAATATACTGTTCATGAATGATGATACTGAATACCTTATACAATGCAAGAGGTATCAATCTATATGACTTTACGACAGATAAAACTCACAAATATAAATTTAAAATACATACAGTTTTAATACAAAATGGACTACGGCAAACAAAGTCCATGTGAAGCACTAAAAGTTCATCTCTAAGTGATGGTTCTCCATACATTGTGGGCACGGACCTCCTATAGTGTTGTATTGGTGTTTGACATGTCTTAGACATTGACAAACTTCAGACAAGCATTCATCACTCCATGACAATATCTTTTTAATTCTGACAGACGAGGTCATGTTGCCAACAGCTTGCACTTTGGTCCTGTGATCATTGTGCTATATCTGGGTGTAAATGTTTAATTTCTTAATTCAGTCACGAGACGGGACAGACATTTACTAAAGCAAGCAAGGGCACCCACACATACACAGAATTCATGTGCCTGTCGCCTGTGTCCTACTAAAATATTTAGAAAACAGCAATAACATCAGCCTTTTATTCCTTTGCAATGCACAATGTGCATACAAATCACACCACCTCTGTGATAAATAAATTATATTCTTGCCATTCAAGTATTTAATAATCTATAAGTTTGAGTGATTTGACTCCGATTTCGATATTACTATCCAATCACTTTTATAATTGAGCATCACTTTCCTAAGAAGTTATTGCATTTCCTGTTCCCAATGTACCCTTGATCAGCACTAAAAATAATGAATACTTCAGTACCAACTTCCACATGAACCCAGTTAATATACCTATGAACATAAAGCTCTTTCAAGTCATAGATGCATCTTTCATAGTTTGAATGCATTGTAAAGATTATGAAAATGGCGGGATCTCCAAGGAAAAGGGAGGCATCTCCTAGTACAGTTAGAGACTTCCTACAAGGTGCATCTTTGACGAACTAATTTGAAGAATCCTGACAATGGACTTGGTAAATTTGACTATGTTTCAAGCATAGATATGTTTCTTTGTATCTTTAATTGGTCTCAACCATTGGTATAATGTACCCAGAAGAAAGAGACAGATAAAGCATCCAGGCCAACTAACCGAGATAAAATCAAATGCTTTAGTCTCCTCTTTCTTTGAATCATTCATCATGGAGGTGGGAGCTTGAGTAGCAATGCTAGGATTAAAAATATCTGGAATGGGTGATGAAAACCCTCCGTTATATCCAGCAGCATGGCTAACACTTGCACTTGGTTGCAGGTTCCTTAGCTGCTGAAAGTTGGACATTGTCGTGAGAAACTGTTGCTGAGCAAAAAGATCCCCCATGGCATTGTAAGCCATTGGCTGAGAAACTAATGATGGATTGAACATCAAGCCAGCAGGAAAATTATATGCCATAGCACCCAAAGGGAACACAGGATTAGCATTCACCCCAGTAGCTTGAGAACTGAGTACACTGTTGAAGACATCATTGGACTCCAAGCCAACATTTTCAACATGCTTCTCGGCAAAGCTTCCACTTAGTTTGGAAAATGGATCATTACCATTTATAGACAAGCCAGACATCAAGTCATTAACATCTTTTCTAGAATTACCTTGATCCTGGGAAGCTTCCGAATTGGAACTTAAAATATCAAATGGTTCAGGTCCAGTTTTATGAGTTGCTAAATGGGCTTCAGTAGCTCCTGACTTATCAACAGTCATCCCAGAAAATAGATCAAGTGCCTGGTCCTTATCATTATTGGTGTGAAAAGAGACATCTGCAAAAGGATCATCATCATACTTTTCTCCATTGGTGCTTTCACTGACTCTGAAACTGTCTCCAAATATATCATCAATCAGAGGAGCGGCAGATGTTGCCGGATTTTCAATTATTTGATCACCATGCATTTCAGTAGAATTTTCCACTCCAAGAAGATCATCAGAATCACCAGTGTCTAATAAATTCGGCATCTGAAATGCGACTGTCTCAGCCTTCACAGATTTATCTAGCTGATGGACTCCACTACCAGCTTGTTCACCACCCAGAAGACTCAACACCTGTCCACAAATGACCACACATTGACTTAAATTAACTGGAAGTCAAACAAAAATATTGTCACCAGACAATAGGTTGCATTCAGTTCTTCCAAGGAAAAGAGAAAATCGCTAACGAGTAGTGAAATCTCATTCAACAAATGGTAATTAATTTCGGGTGTTGCGGTTGCAAATATTGTTTTCACAAATATGTCACCCAGTTATTACCTTCCCATCTCCTGCTTCGGGTTTAATCTGTGTGTGGGTCGTGATTTTTCAGGCTTTGATCCCGTCCCTTATTTATCTTGTATGAACATCAAGATTCAAAAAACAATGAAAGAAAAGATTTCCCAGCAATGTTCTCCTTCTTCTTTCCTTTCCTTCCCTTTTGACGTTGATTTTTTTCATTTTGTTTGTTCCTTTTATCTTTTTCTGTTTTATAATTTATTCGCATAGGAGTGGAATTGGCAAAGAGCAAATTATAAAATATTACCTTACTTGATTTCTCCCTCAAAGATGCTTGAGGAGATTCAGAACATTTCACCACCACATCCTTGTTATCACTAAAATAAGATGCTATAATGGAAAAATGTTCATCATCTGCCTTTCGTAAAATTGCCTCAAGGACGGAAATGGCTTTCATGCGCACCTGACACAAGTAGCAATGTTGGAAAATATAATAAGTGAAAACCTTCATTATATCATTTTATTAGCCTGACATATCATTTTAAGGAATAACATCAAATAATATCTCCAAAACTGTGTAGGTGGTCACTCTCCTATACATGCATAAACAGAACAGTCACTGAGGGAGCAAACCTGCCACAGAGGTGATTGAAGTTTTGACTCAAGAGCATGCCCTAACAACAAGGCATTCAATTTTGATGCTTCCACAAGGAAAACCTGAAGTGCATCTCGAGTTGGCTGTAGACGGACACCACCAGACGTCACAATGGTCTCTAACAATTTCTCCTCACGAGTCTTTTCACCATAACTTGAACGAGAATCTCCATTAGTCGTTTCTGCCTGGGATGCACTGAAATCTGGAAAAGAATTTCCAGAACCAACATACTTTGAGATGTGTGCACTGCTCTGAGTTTCACTATGAGAGCCAATTCCTTCATACCGATCAGATTGATCATTTTCCCTAGTCAACGATCTCCGAAGATTCGGGCTCCTGTAACTTCCAGTCTCAATACTCTTTTTGAGGGATGGAGATTGTGTTAAATTACTTAAACCATGCTTGATAGTAGAACTTCCAATGTCAACCACCTCACTAAGAAAGGACTTCTTATCTTCTGATGGCATTTCAAAGTTGGTATTCCCGAAACCTTGTATACGACTACCAAGACTGTTCTCAGCAGGCGCAAGTTTGTGGTCATCTGAAGAAAATATGGCAGATAATGCTTCCTGAGCAGTTTCACGCACAGCCTTGTTCAACGCATCAGCTTTCAAAGGATCTGGCTCTCCCTTGTAATGAATTAACTGACGTACAGCTACAGAGTTCCTCTGCATCTCCCTTCTGAACTCTGCTCCTGACTTTCCCACTGCATATTTGATCACCCTCAGTGCCTAAATAAAACAATTAAATCAGATTGCCACTACATGAGTATTGTGCTGATACAAATTTAAGAGCAATAGTTATGACTACTTTTTTACTTGAAGAATCAAAAATTGTAAAGGCGAATGCAGATGCAGATAGTTCTGCCCCCATCAACTTTTCAAACCAGCAAGAGTCAGAAAGTTTCACTTTGATGGCTGAACTGCCAGTAAGCTCTGAACTGTCCAGTAATTTGGAGCTAGACTAGAACCCACAAATTACCCAGACAAAATCATATTCACTCAATTCTCAGTTCTCCACGGCATGTTCTCAAATGTATTTACTCAGTCCTCAGTAAGTTATCAAGCCAATCACGGCTCAAGAAGCTACCCATTATATTTGTATTCCCTTAAACAATCCTATCCTTCAGGTCCATTCCATTAAGTTTCAAAGGAACCTATTAAGTAAACCCAAAATCTATCGAACCTAATCCACTCCAAAATTAAATTAATCAATCGACTAATTCTCATCCTTTCGGATCATTAGTTCAACAAAGTGATTCAAAATGCATGATACTAGCCGATACTTTTGATTTATCTTTATAGTGCATGATTGTTTCCCATTTTTTATAGCAAGCGTGCATTTTGGAATAGTAGATTGATGGAGAATGTTTGATTAGAAAATAAAGAAAATTTTTGATTTTGCGTGTAATATTATTTTATTAAAGATTGTGTGGTTAAAAAGAGGAGAGAAAGAAATGTATTTTGGAAAAAAATGAGTATCAAACAAGGGCATAGTGTTCGTCTAAGGGTGAGCTTATAGAACCTCCCTTAAGGGGACAAGAACAAGATTGATTGACACGCAGAAATTCACACAAACATACACATTGAGTTTTTACAAGCAAACATGACCAATAGTCCAAAATGAAACCCAGTGGCAATTGATTATACAAATTTTAACTCACTAAAACAAAAATTAAAAAAATGGTCGAAAACAAAAACAAAATTCGATGCAAATTCCAAGCTTAGAAAGAGAGAGTGACTGAGTTCCTAATAAGCCATATTCAAATCAAGTATAATATATTTTATCAATTCTAGCAACTCTATTTCTTAATGATCATACAGTTTTTGGATATCCCAGCATCAGAAATTCTTATAATACACCCAATTTCACAGTGAGATCAAATGGACTAGATAATTGACTAAATAAAAAAAAATAAAAATAAAAAAGACAAGCATATCTCAATTCCATTAAAAAAAAGGAACAAGATGCGGGGCGGAACGAACTTTCTGTTTGACGACAGGGGATTTATGCTGGAGGCGTTTGAGGATGAATTCGGATACTTCCTTAACGATGCTGACGTGGGATGACCTCAGAAGCTCGCAAATCTCCTCCAATTTGTAGACCGGAGTAACCTTGTCCTCGTCCGAAGTCGCACCGTCTATCATCTTCGACCTCCAGTAAGACTCCACCGCTCTCCTGCTCTGTTCCATTTTCTCTGATTTATCTCTTTTTACTTATCGATAATCAATCTAAAAAATTCCACTGATAGATCTATCGATCGATCCCAAAAAAAAAAAAATGATTAATTAACCAAATAATCAAAATTAATGATCAACCGATCGTACCAACCGAGGCCAATATGGATATTGGATTTGAGAAAGGCAAAGGAATTGGATGAACAGTTTGGGGATTTTTTAAGGGGTTTTGTTCTTTTATTTTTATTTTTGTGGGTGGAGAAAATAAATTATTATCATATAAAAATCGTGGAAAAATCGTTGTTGGGTGTATGAAGACGAAACGTGGGATGCTACTTTCTTAACATTCTGACGCGTCATAAATAAAAACAAAAATAATTAGAAGATGAGAGAAATTGTAAACAAAAAAAATTAATTAATTAATTAAAGACAATTGTGAACAATAATAAAAATAATGTTAATTAAAGTGGAGAGAGACAGGGTGGATGGCCAGCGAGGCGGCGCAGCCTCGTGAGGTGGAAATGTCCAATAGTTTTTAATTAAGGCCGTACATTATTATCTCATTAAAATGAAAAATATGATCGTTATCCATCACATCAAGATTTAAATTCAAAATTTCTATCTCTTATGTGAGTCCCAATAATAGCTATATTTTTATTCTTATTCTACAATAATTTGGCTCAAACATGAGCTAAAAATACAATTTAGGTGTGTTTGAGACACATTATTTTGGAAAAATATATTCTGGAATAGTAGATTGATGGAGAACGTGTGGTTGAAAAAAGAAGGAACGGTTATTGAATATTGATATAATGAAAAATATTATTTTATTGAAAAACGTGATTGAAAATGATTAGAATAATGAAAATGAAAATTTTAATGTGCACCAAATAGGGGTTCAAGTGAAAAATATTTAAAGTATGTTCTCTTTACCATTTTCAAGTCGTTTTCTGTTTTCGATTTTCTAAAACAGTGAAAACACGTTCTCTTTCCTATTTTCGAAAGCACGATTTGTTAAAACAAGTTAAAAATTTACAAAGAAAACCATTTTCGTTGTAAGTATTTTCAATTATAATCAAACCAAAATAATCAAAACGCATTTTGAGTGTTTTCAAAATGTCAAAAAGAATACATTTTCAATAATCACAAAATGGACACTCCAAATACAAAACTCAAAATGAACTAAAAACTCAAAATACAAAACTGAAATACAAAGAGAACAACCACTTAGGGACTTGTACATTAGGATCCAATATTTACCATTCTTTGCTATATATTAATTTTTTTTTAATTCCCTTTGGACCCTAGGGTGGGGATTTTTCATCGTATGGTTTCTAGTTGTCCATTTTGAGCTAAAATTGAATCTTGTCTTTTCGCTTTCTTCTCTGAAACATCGCCAAAGAGCTAGGAATATGGCCAAGTTATCCGCCAACTTCATGCTCGATGACGAGGATGGCTCTATTGTTCGAATTGGCCCCCGAGTACATAGAAGGGTTGGTATGCTTGGACACGTGTTTGATTAACAAGCTATTAAATTGGGAGGGTCTTGAAGGGTGATTTATTTGAATGAGATGTTAATTAAGCCCCCATTTGATGCACATTATTTTCAAAAGAATGCATTTTTTTGGTTGATGTGATGTGGAATATGTGATTGAAAAAAAAAAAA
>CAIGRF010032402.1:30181-46802 GCA_903798235.1 Fraxinus ornus | reverse complement strand
TTTTTTATTTAATTTATAACATGTAAAAATGGTAAAAATTTTAAGTTTTTTAAGTAAAAAATGTAGATTTGACATAAAAATAAAATAAAACGCGAGCCGGCTCGGCTCGGGCTCGGCTCGGCCCGCTAAGGCTCGGGCAGAAAGCTCGGGCCGAGCCTCATTTTTTTTGGCCGGGCTCGGCTCGGCTCGGGCCAAAAAAAGCTCGGCCTAAAAAAGCTCGGGTTCGGCTCGAACTTTTTTTTCCCGGCTCGGGCTCGGCTCGGCTCGTTGCCACCACTAAATTGGATCCCCTCTTTTAAGAGAAAGGAAGATATATTTGCTTTCTCCCTGCACTCTGCTCCACCGTCTTTGCCCTTTTTAAAGTTATCAAACAATTCGGTACAAGTAGCATGGTTGTTTTAACAATCCTCACACCGTTGATGTGGTAATACCATGTCAAGGTTGCATTTTTTGTTTTTTGACTATGTATTTACCCCGCCCTCCCCACTACACCACCTTTGCCTTTTTACCTACCTACCCCCTACACTCGCTCCTTTATCACATATAAATAATTTTCCTAATTTTTATGTCAATTTCAATATCATTATGGAAAGTCAAACGAAATAGAAACATTACATTTCTTATATTATTTCAAAGTCCTACGGCTTAGTTTCCCGCATCATTAACGATGCGCAAAACGGCCAACCTTAGCAAAAGCTATGATACGTCAAAACAGGTCGTTCCAAACTAGTATTTCGAGAATTTCAATAACATATTAACTTTAAAAATCCGCTAACGATTGTACACTAGCCAAATTCACAAATCGCTTACATCACCTTGAAGCTCTTTTGGAGAATTATAATGTAGACATATCGAATAGTCTAAATGAATATGGTTTGGACATCAAAAATAATTAAACTAATGTCTCAAAAAGAGACGTATAACTCGTATTTTCTTAAAAAAAAAATTCAATTATTTCATTAATATTTATTATTTTTGCGCAACAAATTTTTTTAATATAATTTATATTATTTTATGAGAGTATTTTTACATGGGTATGATCTCAAAAAAAATTGGGTCATCACACGAAATATAATAAATTAATATTAAATAAGGTTCAGTTCGAATTATTTTTTTCCTTTTTAATACAAATTTTTATTTTACGAATTTGTTCTAATAAGAAAAAGTTGAACCTTATTCAATATTAATTTATTACATTTTGTGTAATGATTAAAAAAACAACTGCAGTATGGGTACATTTTTAATTCTAATAAAATTATATAAATTATAATAAAAAATTTGTCGTACAAAAATACTGAACATTAATGAAATAATTGATTTTTTTTTAAAGAAAAGACGAGTTATGCGTCTCTTTTTGAAACGCTCGTTTAATTATTTTTGTGTGTCCAAATGAAGTCCATTTGAACTATAAGATATGTTTACGATATAGTTTTCGAACGAGTTTCAAGGTGACGTAGGCGCTTTGTGGATTGGGCTTGCGTACAATCGTCAACAAATTTTTAAAGCTATATATCATGTTATTGAAATTCTCGAAATACTAGTTTGAAACGGCATATTTGATGCATTGTAACTTTTGCTAAAGTTAGGCGTTTGGTGCTTCGTTAAGAATACAAGAAACTAGGACGTGAGCAATTTGAAATAATATTAAAAATGTAATATTTCGATTTTGTTTGACATCTCGTAATAATATCGAAAATTGACATAAAAATCAGGAAAATCATTTATATGTAATAAAAGAGGCAGGTGTATGGGTGGATGGGTAAAAGGGCAAATCCCCTTTGCCAGAAAGGGTTCAGGCCCCCAGCCGAAAGGGAGGCTCTTGGGTTTGACCCGGGCACCCCCTTTTTGGCACGGAAGCAGGGTTCTAGTTAAAAAGGGCAAAGGTGCAGGGAGAAAAACAAATGTGTACAGTAAAAAACAATAAATGCATGCCACGTCAACGGTTAAAAGATTGTTATTCTGTTCATTGTGGATAGGAGAACAGTTTGTATGTGTACACATGCATACAATAGTGGATGACAAGAAAAAAGGGAGAAAAAGTTGCTGATTTTGGGAATTAAAAAGGAATATATATTTACACGCAGAGATGACAGACGGCAGCTAAGAAATAATTTTAGGGGTGTGTTCGGTATGACTTAAATTCAATTAAAATTTAAAATATAGTCGTTATTGGATCTCAATCGTCTAATAAAAGTCAACAATAACGGTTAATTTTTCAATTTTAATCTGATTTGAATCTCTACTGAACACGCCTTAGATTTCTTTGTGCAGTAATTCATCAACAATTTGGGCAAGAAACTTGGATATTAATCAAGTTCCGTCAATTTTTGTTGATGCGGTTCCACTTTTATATGTTTAGTTTCGATATTATGAGTAGTTAAATAATTTTGGTGCTAGGATTACGACGAACCATGTATCATGAACTTTTAACTCTTGATTTTATTTATTTTTTACATTCAAAACACGTTTTCAATTCTTGAATAATTGACATGAATTTATTTTTTTCTCTAAAATTACTTGATTATTAATTGCATGAGTATTGTGGCTTGTTTTACTCTAGAAAGATAGAAAATAAGTTAGACATATTGTCAATGTATTATAGTTCGATAGGGATGGAAATGTAACGCTATACTTTACGTGATCTTTAAGTATTAAAAAATTTTTAATGCATTTTTATATATTTGTATCCGTCATAGGAATATAGTCAAGTCATATGTAAATATATGTTTAATTCTACCCTAGAGAGATTGTTTGTTAAAGAAATTATGAATATTGATCTTCATAATTAAATCGTGTTGTCGAATTGAAAGGTTTGGGTTAAAGAGAATTGATACAGGGGATCGGGTCCTAGTGCTCTTTTCATCGTCATATTTTTATAAAATTTGCATTTAATTATAACATTGCATTGATTTTAATTAACTTAGGTCTTACATTTATCAATAGATTATTTAATTTATAAGAAAAATCACAAATTTCAATTGTTTGGGCTAAGGCTAATTAGATTCGAATTTGAACTAGTACAATTTCTGTGGGAACAATATTTGAACTCAAAATTCATTTTACTATTTATCAACGAACTATGCACTTGCTGTATTTTAAATGAAAATATTTTCGTGACAATTTTTTTTGGCACCGCTACCGAGGAATTGATTTGAGTTTAATTTCACTTATTTTGGCACTAATTCGAGCTTTTTGCTTTTATTTTATTTTTCTTTATCAATTTATTTTAGTTCTTCTATTTTATCTCTTTTAGGCATTTTATGTGAAATTCGGAAGACGGTAAAAATCGAACGCACATTTCACCGTAGACAAGAGAAGCAAGAGGAGCACAACAATAAAAGATGGCTACTGCACGGAATAATCCAATTATCCCAGTAAATGAAGAGGCAGTGGTCGATGAAGGGAACATGTTAGTTGGGGATTTTATGACTCCACAAATTATTCAAAGTCAATCTAGTATCGTTTATCCTCCCTTTGGGCAACTGAACTTTAAGCTAAAGATAAATGTCATCGATTTATTCCATAATGGACATCAATTCTTTAGCAGGGCTGACGAAAATCTACACACACATGTCTCTCAATTTTTAGAGATGTGTCAACACTTTAATATCAAGGAGTTTCAGATGATGCTATCAGATTCAGATTATTCCCACACACTCTATGTGATAGAGCTCTTGAATGGTCGGACTCACAACTCATTGCCAATGTCACTACTTGGAATGACTTAGCTCAAAAATTTTGTACAAAATTCTTCCCAGTAGCCAAGATAGCGAAGTTGAAGAATAACATATCCATATTTAAATAGTTTAAGTGATTTTTAACGCATTTTAGGTAATATTTTAAGACTTGCATTAGAAACTTAGGCATGTTTACTTATTGTGTTTATTTTATTTAGGCTCATCGTTAACATCCTAACATTGTATTGAGTGTACATTGATGTGATACACATTCTTAAGGTTGCACCTAGATTTCAATTTTCAAGCCAATTTGAAAGACTAATATTTTCCTAGTTATAAGATATTTGTAGGGATGCACCCTCTATTAAATATTTTTTTCTAAATGTTAGAATATTAGAATTCGCTTTGGTGTGAATTCATTACAAATATTTAAACCTTATTTGCTATCACTAATATTTGTTTTAAGTTTTTAAATAAAAAATGTAAGCTTAACAATAAGAAAAAGTGGTTATTGTCATGACGTCTACCGGCCTGATCCTTCTACCTATTCGCATGTACCCTCGAGAAGTTTTTTATCCTTACCTCTTTATTTTGATTATTTTTTATATTACATTGGAGACAATGTAATATTTTTTTTGTTTGAGACAAGGTAAGTATTATGATACTTAAAATAGATCGGGTCTTTATAATATTTGCTTAGTAGTAGTAGTTAGTTATATCAACGAGTCGAGCCACGAGGCGAAACTCAAAGCTCAGACTCGACTCGAGCAAAACAAGCCCGAGCTTTTTGGGCCTGAGCAAAAGCTCAACCAAAAAAATGAGGCTCAACCAAGCTTTTGGCTCGAGCTTTAACGAGCCGAGTCGGCTCGTTTTTTTTTTTTTTTTTTTTTGAAAATTCGTTATAAATCTATAATTTTTTATAATGTATTGAAAATTTGTGCAAATTATACGTATTATAAATAATAACTAAATATTAATTTATAAAAAAAACATCTAAACTTATAAAAAATAAAAAAAGCTCATGGGCTAGATGACCAGTAGTAGTAGTAGTAGTAGTAGTAGTAGTAGATAATCAAAAATAGTGCTTATGTTAGCTTTGAACAGTTGTTGCCTGTAATGTTATTTATTTGTTTGAATTGAGTACAACTTTAGTTAGAATTGGACAATATCGTATCTTATGCTTTTACTTGCATATTTATCCATGCTAGACTTGATTATTTGAGCACATAGTCAGTATTGACATCTCACTTATGTTGGGACACAATTTAATTTTGTGGTCTTGATGATGTTGTTGACCTAGGTTTAAATAAAATCCACAAATCCTTTATATAGAAACTAAACTCTTAAAAAGTAGTTTGGGGTGGGAAGGCTAGTGCTCGTATTTATAGAAGTTTAATAGTTTGGAGTTCTCGGATCAAACCTTTTGTTGAAGGAGTTTGGATTAAAGAGTTTAGAACGGACACTGTCCAATTTTAAAATTCGAATTCCATATCAAAAGAAAATGTGATACATTTGATACTCCTCTTTGTAGCATTTATGACTCGAGTGATTAAGCCTATTTGGGTATCTAAAACCTAATGTCATATGCTCATCTGAATTTGGAGGTATCATCCTAAAACTCGTTATAGAGATCATTTAGAAAGTTTAATGGAGATAAGTCTTACACATCAGAAATTTAATAAAAAAAAGTGCAACAATAAAAATATATTCATGACGAAAAAAGAAAAAAATGGATTTAGGTTATCAAAAGTGAGAGGTGGACGTAGGGATTCCGATATATGAACTCTAGAGACTGACGCTATGACTTTGAGAAAAATTTATTATCTTCCTTATAGGTTTACAAATATCTAATTCTGACCACTATGTGTAGAAAAATGCATTATAATGATTTTTAAGAACCCACTAGTGCTATAAATACCATGGGATTGGGGAGAAGCATAAAGAGTGATTTTGCACAAGAAGTGTGAGAAAAATTGACCACAAGAGGATTGAGGTTATGAGTAAATCAACAACACTTGATTGATTGTGTTCCAGTATAGGTGTGTAAGTTTAATATTGGATAATCTCACACACACACTAAGTCCAGCATCGAATAAGTAAAAATCTATCTTTGATGACTTAAATTTGAACTTGAGGAATATAGTAAGCAGTTCAACGTTGAGTTGTTATTTGTGATTTGTTTAGATAGTAATATGTTTTTTGTCTAAGTTGTGATTTGTTTAGATAGTAATATGTCTTATTTCTGAGTTTTGTTTTGTTCGTTGACGAGTGATGGAAAAGTCAAATAATCAGACCAAATAGATAAGTAAATAAGAAACATGGTACACCGTGAGGATCATGAGAAGTTTGCACCATGCAGAAGCCCAAAGATTGAGATTTTAAGCAAAACGTAAAAGAGAAAACGAACACGACCTGCACTTGGCCTACATCTATGGGCGGAGACAAGAAGAACGTTAAAAGTATAAAGCTTGGATCCAGTAATTTAGTATAACACTCCCGGCTCGGGCTTTTTTCGAGCTGAGCACAGGCCACCCGAGCCGCCGACCCTTTTTACATCGTTAGTAGTAGTAGTAATAATAATAATAATAATAATAATAATAATAATTGAAAAAAAAATAATCAAAATTGAGTACAACTTTAGTTAGAATTGGACAATATCATATCTTATGCTTTTACTTGTGTATCCATGCTAGACTTGATTACTTGAGCACATAGTCATTATTGACATCTCACTTAAGTTGGGACACAATTTAATTTTGTGGTCTTGATGATGTTGTTGACCTAGGTTTAAATAAAATCCACAAATCCTTTATATAGAACTAAACTGTTAAAAAGTAGTTTGGGGGTGGGAAGGTTAGTGCTCGTATTTATAGAAGTTTAATAGTTTGGAGTTCTCGGATCAAACCTTTTGTTGAAAGAGTTTGGATTTAGAGTTTAGAACGGACACTGTCCAATTTTAAAATTCGAATTCCATATCAAAAGAAAATGTGATACATTTGATACTCCTCTTTGTAGCATTTATGACTCGAGTGATTAAGCCTATTAGGGTATCTAAAACCCGATGTCATATGATCATCTGAATTTGGAGGTATCAGCCTAAAACTCGTTATAGAAATCATTTAGAAAGTTTAATGGAGATAAGTCTTACACATAAGAAGTTTAAAAAAAAAAAGTGCAACAATAAAAATATATTCATGACGAAAAAAAAAAAATGGATTTAGATTATCAAAAGTGAGAGGTTTCCGGTAGGGATTCCGATATTTGAACTCTAGAGACTGACGCTATGACTGAGAAAAATTTATTATCTTTCTTATAGGTTTACAAATATCTAATTCTAACCACTATGTGTAGAAAAATGCATTATAATGATTTTTAAGAACCCACTAGTGCTAGAAATACCATGGGATTGGGGAGAAGTATAAGGAGTGATTTTGCACGAGAAGTGTGAGAAAAATTGACCACAAGAGGATTGAGGTTATGAGTAAATCAACAACACTTGATTGATTGTGTTCTAGTATAGGTGTGTAAGTTTAATATTGGATAATCACACACACACACACTAAGTCGAGCATCGGATAAGTAAAAATCTATCTAAGATGATCTTTTTAAAGTGTTACTTAAATTTGAACTTGAGGAATATAGTAAGCAGTTCAACATTGAGTTGTTATTTGTGATTTGTTCAGATAGTAATATGTTTTTTGTCTAAGTTGTGATTTGTTTAGATAGTAATATGTTTTATTTCTGAGTTTTGTTTTGTTCGTTGACGAGTGATGGAAAAGTCAAATAATCAGACCAAATAGATAAGTAAATAGGAAACATGGTACACCGTGAGGATCATGAGAAGTTTGCACCATGCAGAAGCCCAAAGATTGGGATTTTAAGCAAAACGTAAAAGAGAAAACGAACACGACCTGCACTTGGCCTACACCTATGGGCGGAGACAAGAAGAACGTTAAAAGTATAAAGCTAGGATCCAGTAATTTAGTATAACACTAAAGTTTGAAACGAAAATTCATGAAACTTAAAATACAAATTCAGCATTCATAGTCTTGATAAAACACTATGTACCTCTTAAAATCACACCTACCATCTCAGCACTCTGAGCTATCAAATCCTCATTATATCAGCAATCTAAGGAATTTCAACCTCAAAACCTTGAACCTCCATGTATTTAAAATTTGATGGCCTTAACCTATAAAAGCATTCTTCTCGCAAAAAACTTCTATACTCAGTCACTATAATCCATGCTTCCACTGCGAGAGCTGCTGGCGTTTTGGCTGTGTAGCGAGAGGCTCCTCATATGCCCATCAAGTGAAGAAACGTCCACCTTTTTCTCCTTAAAGAATCTCTCTCTCTCATCATGTTTAGCAGGAGGTGGTGGAATCACAACTGCTGGTCGACCTACATTAGCTTCTTGATCAGGCTCCATAGTTGGTGGCCGCACAAACTCTTGCTTTGGCTCCATAGTTAGTGGCCGAAATGATTGTTGCTTTGGCTCCACAGTTAGTGGTCGAATGAGTGGGCGATGAAGCATTTCCCCAGGAAGAGGGCATCCCAGCAAACCCAATGGCCTCTCTATTTGGCAGCCTTCATCTTCTGGTCGTAGACAAGCTTTCCCTTTTCTTATCCTGTCCAATAACAGTGAAGTGACCATATTAGTTCGAAGATGGAAAAGCTAACAAAACAGATTATAATAATAACATTAACAAGCTCCAACAACATTGGAACAGAGACAAGAAAAGCAGAATCTCTATCCACATACCTGAAAGGAAACTAGCTTATTTTTTACTACAGTAATTTTGTGGATAGCTGGACTATCGCTCCTCAATCTATTGCTCCACTCACAAGTTGTTCACCAAACTTTCATTATAGTTGTACATGGGAAACGTCCAAATTTCTTTAAAATCATGACCATGGCCCTCCCATTTCCAACTTTATGAAGCTGATTTAGCTTCTTAACTTGGACTGGTCCCAAAAATAGGGCAAGCTTCCATGATGGTCACTTGACCATTTAACATAAATTTGTACATTTTCCATTAGTGGAGCGAGCCTCATTGTGCAACTATAGTGAAAAGTTGGGGACCAACTAGATCTTTTCAAATGTTGCACAACTGGCAACAGGGGCAATAGGTTGGGGACCAACACTGCAATTTCACCAAATTTTGAATAATTGCTATATTTCAGCGTCATTGAATTCAATTTTATAACATGATAATCAACACATAAATGCGTACCTTCGGAAAAGTTGTTCAGCTTCTTCCTCTTCCTCTGCCTGTTCTTGGTTAATATGACTTGATATGGACATTGTCTGTTCATGTTCAATATGACTCGATATGGACATTGTCCTACCAGAAACAAGTGCATCGTGCCTTCGCAGAACTCTTTCGAGCTGCTCATTAAGCTCAATCGCACTAGAGACTATCTTTTCATCCCTAGAAGATACAGAAATAACGTTGTTACTTCGATATTATGAATTACTATTTTACCTTTTAATATATAATCACAATCCAAAATAAACTTGGACTTCAGGGGTAGTAAAAAAAAGAAGAAAAGTTATTGACATAGCATATCATAGAAGTACATCCACATATCAGGTGATGTATCAGAAGTCTCGCTGAAATGCATGATAAAAATTGTCAGACGGTTATGAAATGAATCCTCATGGGCTATAGGGGAAAGAAAGATACCAAAAATGTATAATTGATCAACCATAAAATTGAAAATGTCATAGTAGCTCTTTTTTTTTTTTTTGTTTTTTTTTTCATTATTACAAAAGAAATTCCATAACAATGTTAAAGAGGAATTTTGTTCTAAACGATATTGAGGTGTCTAACATTTAGACTTGAGAAGAATGCCATTACCACAATAAATTGTCTTCTCTCTCCACAAAATGTAAAATTAGCCAGTAAATGCAAATAAAGAGAATGGCTATTAAATCAAGAATCACAAAATCCAGAAAACAAAGAAAAATGGCTTATCATAGACAGATGAATCAACAATAAGTCCTAAAAACAAGCAGTCAGGTGGAAGCACTTCTGAACATAGTATAAATTCCACTTCACGCGATTGGTGTTGATTGCTACACTTAGAGCCCTTGCTGTAGAAATCTTATGATGTCTATCATCTATAAGTTATGCATGAAAAAAGAAAAGGAAACAGTATAAAGAGCAAGAAATTATGCATTTTATGCCTCGGTAAGTAAGGATTTTGACCGCAAACGTGTGACAATTACCAGCTTAAATTGCTATGCAACAGCTGGTGGACAGCAGTTGGGGCTATGCAGACTCAGACTGATAGAAGCATTCCCTATTTGATCGAAGGGGGTAGAAATCTGAATTCACAGTCCACATGATACTTAACAGATTCACTGGTTGGTCCAAAAAGGTGCAACCTGACAAAGCCACTGAGTGTTGGACCCAAAATATTGCCCTTGAGAAAATTGCAATCTCAATTTTTTACATCAACCTTCGACTGTCGCTGACATTTTTTCTCATATTTAATCACTTAGTCACTCACTTCGCTCATCCAATGCACTTCACAACAACCCCTTGTATTTATATCAAGTAAAAAAATTTAAGACAAATTTAGTTTTGGGTGAAATATTTGATGTGTACATGATTCCTCCAAATATATAGCTTTCGACCATCACATGACATATGACATGCATGCAGACATTCAAGTTCAGTTGCAAAACATAAGAAATGACAATTATATGGAACAGATACTAAAGTATAACAATCCTGAAGACAGTCATTTTTTCCAATATTCATTTAGTTGACATCACATTTATTGGAAACAAATCTTAGCTCGTTGTAAGGAGCAACTGAAATATTACACTACTTTTATGTTATGCATACCTTTCTGCTTTCATATCACATGATCAAAGTCTAGTAAACACATACAGTGCATTGCAATGCAATAACTAGGAAGCTAATAAGGAAGCTTAATTAACTAAAAGGAGTTGAGTTCAACAAGCATATAAACTACCTGTCTCATAAGTAAGCCATTACGAGATGCAGCAATTGTGAGATTATTTTGATGAAGTAAAAAATAAGGCCTCACCGAGAAGTCATTGCAAGTTGCATTATTCGTTGCTTTTGGAAAGAACATTGTTCCACAAGATCAAGTGTGAACTCTTCTTTCGCTCCCTAAAAAAACAATAAAGTTGTAAAAAACTTGGGTAAACAAATCAGAAGCTCCACAACTTGGTGGACAATTCAATCGTCAATTGCACTAATCTCGAAATTTGTTGAATTAAGACACAGTAAGTTGTTGGTCCTTTTTCTCTCTTGGTTTTAAGGCTTAAAGGGGATTACTATATTATAGACAACGTAAATTATTAATGACTGACGAATTCCGAATAATGCAATTATGAAAAAAAAAAAAAAGAAGAAGGAATAGAAGGGTGATCACTTGGGTGGGTGATCGTCCCTTTCTTTGAAGTCAGCTAATGAAACCNCTTTTCTCCCATATTGTTCAAGACTGCTTCCTGTTTGCCATCACTATGTACATCATTATCATGTCTATAATCCATTACGCTCAGCAGAAGAATAGAGAATACGACACCAGTAAATACCTCAGGATGTAGAGCATCAACAGCATTAAGGACATCCTCCAAGACCTCCAGTGCACTGCCAGCTTTCTCAAGAATACTGTTTAAAATTAAACTTGTTTTAAGGCAAGGAAAACTAGGGCAGTAACCACAAGAGAGTCAAAAAAATGATACTAAGAACGATCAACTTCTTTTTCTTCTAATGAATAAAAAGGTACACATGATACCAAGTCATATATATGAAGAAGCGATGATACCTGTATTCAGAAACCTTCTGAGGCTGTGTCTGTGGTGCACTTCTTTCACATTGAGTATTAGCAAAGTCCTTATCAAGTAAATTATTCTCATTGGTGTTTGATGTAACATGAGGTTTTGGGATATCACGAGGCCTCTGAGGAAATTGTACTCCTGCACTCTGAGAACATAGTATCCAAGGTTAACCTAGAATATTTCCACTAAAATATATGCATAACATCACAGTTATACCCCAGCAGAGGCAACAGAAAAACATCTTATACAATAAACTAAGTACTCCTAATTACAATTGGGGAAAAAAAATCCCCATGCAGGGAATGTAAGATTGGTATATATCTCCAAGGCAGGCATACTTTTTCTTACAGGAAATTCAATCATCTAATAAATGGGATCCATCGACTTCATTAGCTCTGTATGAAGTTAAAAGCATAATAAATCATTAATAGTATACGACCACCGTAAATTCACAAGATATATACCACACAGCCAATGCTTCTTTTATTACCTCGTTTGGAAGTTTTCACTTTCATCTTCCCCAGACCCGAAAATCCAAAAATGATTGTTATATTTTATTTGGAAATGGATTTAAAGATTTACTTTTACTAGGTTTGTCAATAATCCATCAATGTCGCAAAAAAGGATTGACATAGCCTACCCCAAATTTATTGGGAATAAGATTCATTTGCTATTGTTGTTATTTAGAGATTTAAGGCTTGTTTGGCACGACTTTCGAAAAGTTAACGTTTCTTTTGAGATTAAGAAGTTGCTTTTGGTCTTATAAGATAATTTTCTTTAGTGCTTCGTCTTTTTAGGTGAGCTTTTAGAGAAAGTCCGCCAAATGTGGCTTCCTCATGAAGCTCTTATTCAAAAAATAGAAGCAGAAACTATCCGAACAGCCCGTAATCTTACATATTATCATAAATTTTATATTCCTAGGGAAGAAAATATTTAAAATAAGGTTTTCTGGTAATTAGTGGGAGGCATGGAACCAACAAATATAAAAATCACTTCTCTTATTGGTCAGCATTACATAAACAACTAATATTAAAATAATTTTTTTACACTTTTGAAACCAAAAAATTGAGGTATAACTTGTACTTGATTTCTTGTCACTTTTCTTTTCTGGTACAGTCGACAAATATCAAAATACTTCCAAAAAACTATCATGTGTTAAAAATTTTGAGAAGATCCATATTAGTATGAACTTGACATGGTCAAGATTCATCTTCTTATTGAATGCCAAATCAGTACAAATAATCCCATCAAAGTACAGGTACAAGGATTAAAACATAACATCTCCATGGTTTAAAATTATACACCTTCAGAGAGTAATGGAATACAAAGATATACTAGACAATAAAAACATAAATACACCAAAGCACAATTACAGATTCCATCACAGCTTCGAGGTTAAGTTCTTACTCAAGTGTTGTTCATGTTGACTTTGTTGCACTGAAACTATTCTTGAATCAAGTATAGAAGTAATCAGTTTCCCTAAATTGTGTCTTCAATGGCAATGTGGAAAACTAAATGCATTAATAAAAATAAATAAATAACTAAATCTTGAAGATCTACATTCATTTCAGAGTGAACTAGAGAAGGAGAGGTGTTACAGTTACATGCTCAACTAGTATTGATATGAACTTTCATTCTATATTGGTGAAAACTTGATAAATCACACATTCAACGTATTCACTACCTACCACCAATTCATAATATGCAGAATAATATTGAGGGAACCTCCCAGAAGCTCCGCCTACAGATGTCTGAGCTGCATCTAAAAGCAGAAAAATCTTTTCCCGAACAGGAAGGTCTGACTGTAAAAAGCAGACAAATTATTTCTCACCTCAATCAAATCAGCTTATGATTGAGAATCAAAAATAGAGAAGCATCAACCTTTTTCTTAACTATTTTCACAAGTATGGGAAGAATTCCTGTTTCTGTAACCTGCTTATGAACAGGTTCTCCAATATTGTTCATCAACATCTCCAGCAACTGTATGATTTGAGCAACAGAATGAACAAGAAGTTGGGTTATTGATTCTTCCAGCAAGTGTAGGGATATAAACATATCGTGCAATGCCGACAACAGGAACATAAATTGAGCAGGGCAAAATATTTTGAACCCTAGAAGTACTCACCATTACTGCAAATAGTTTTGTGTTTGAGTGTTTGCTTCCCAAGCGTTTTTTAATAGCTTTTGTGACATCTTTCACTTGTCTGTATTAATAAAAACACCCCAAAATTGGTAAAATAATAGTGATGATAACATCAAGGTGCAAAATAAAGGTTAAATCACACACAACAGCCATGTTTTAAAAAATCAGCTCAAAACTACAACTAATATTCTCTCTATTTTACCAATTTCCAAGAAACTTATCTAATGTTATAAATAACAAAGTAAAAGAAAAAGGTTCGGATTTGAAATTTACCTCCTACATCTAGACTGTAGAAGAAACAATTATCAACAACTAATTAAAAGCAAAATGAAAATTTGTAAATTGGATAAAACAAGACAAATATTTTATTAAAACCTTCTGACAAAATATTAAACAACTAACCGAATTGAAGCCCTATCAACAGTGGAAAGTATAAAATAACAATCATATAGCACAACACATCAATAATGGCTGCATCTTGACATAGTAAAAAGTAAGGATGGAATCTTACCTGTGATCACGTGCAACTAATTCACAAATCTCAATGTTTTTCATCCAATCCATTTCAGTAAGTTTATCACTTGTTGCAGAATTAACAAGTTCAGATGCCATATTTACCATCTCTGCTGTAAGAAGAACAAGTTAACCGAGTGTAAATACATTATTCTAACCTACCTAAAAGAATGGCATCAACATGTGTTCAATTGAAAACCTGTACAGCTATACCTAGTATATAAGCAGTGAATTTTGACGTTATCAACTAGAGAGATGCTATAAGTACAGGAAAAATTCACAGGTTTTTGCACAGGAAGACAGCCAAAAACCATTTTTGGCAGCAGGAAGACAGCTGTTTTTGGCAGCAGCCAATCATGGAAGACTGTTTTTGGCAGCAGCAAATCACAGGAAGACAGTCTTCCTTTGCAAAAATCTGTGAAGTTTTCCTGCAGGTTTATTCTATCAACTAATAAGATTTGTCTCACGTGTGCGCGTTAGAACCATCACCGACATTTGACAGAAAGTACAAAACTAACGACGTAAGGCCGCAAAGCTACAGCTTGAAGGTACTAAACTCCAAGAGGTCACTATTGTTGTGTGATTGAATGAGGTGGAAGGATCACTTATAGTAAGATATCAGATATTCATTGGAACAGAAAGCATTTAGCAAGTGATCCGTTTCTTCTGCCTCTCAATACGCGGTATATCACTGCAACAAATTCATGTGATATACTAAAATTCTTCTTGTTGAGACAATTTTTGGTCATCAACTGCATGACCTTAAGCAAAATTTGCCCCCACAACATACAAAATGCAAGCAGACAAAGGGAAAGCGTAGGTATACAAACACACTATTGACATTTCAATATGATTATATATTTCAAGTACGTACTTTAGAGATGGAATAACAATCTTACATTGATAAGATCACATTTTTCAACTGTTTATTCTAATCTTCAAACACCAGGGCATACTGAAATCAAATCTCATCATATCCATTTCTAACATTCAAGGGGACAAAAATATAAATAAATAAATAAGACGAAGATAACATTCTATAGCAAAATACACAAAAATCACAAAATAGTAGCTTATACACCATGTATAAAAATCATTTAACAACCCATTATGCTTTCCATGTTCTCAAGAAACTACAAAATTGATGAATTTAATAATTCTCAATTCACTTTATTTTATCCCTCATTTTTTTCATTTTCAAATCATTTACAGAAATGAAATGGGGATTACTCGTTTTAGCTCCTCTGTTCTTCGCTTTCACTTCAGTCACCACAAAAAACAAAAAATCAATAATTAAAAAAATCTCGTCTTTCGTTTTACAGAAACATTCCAACTTTAGTTCAGATCTCAAGCAAGCATTTAAGAGAGGGGATACAAAACTGAAATTGATCTCAATAAAAATGTGAATTCTTTTATTCGTCACAAAAATCCTTGTAAAAAAAATTAATTCATCCTAAATTAAATTAAAAAATTCACAGGAGGAGCAAACTAAGATGATAAATCCGTACCTGGAGAGTCAGCAAAGAGTAAAACGGCCGCTTCAATGGTTCAATATATTTGTATGACGTATGTATTGTTGTAATCATATGATGCACATGATTACAACTGTGCTATGTATAAATATATACATACATATGTATATATTTATTTATATGGTATATATGATAAAGAGAGCAAATAAATTGAGAATCTCTTGTTATTACTTTACCAATTTACCGTATTTACGTTCTTTCGAGAATTATACATTGAAGAGCAATCGAGAATCCTGTATCATTTTTTCACACACACACACACACACTCACTCACTCTCTCTCTCTCTCTCTATGTATACGTGTAAACATATATACATTATATATAAGCGCGGACGGTGGGTTGGTAGTTGGTACTTCATTTTTTTCATTTTTTTTTATGGACTTACTACGAGTACAATGTACATTAAGAATTACATAATGTTACGTGTCACTTTATCATTTGTCAACTTAAAATACAATCAATTTTTCCATCCAATCAATTTCCCCCACATCATATTATGTAATCCTTTATATACAATTTTTTATGTACAATTAGCAAAATCTATTTTTTTTATTATTGTTGATCTTTTATTTTTCTGAAGTGATAGTCTGCGACGGCGGCGGCGCCATCTAATGCTGTCGACTTCAAGATATTGGCTTGCTAATTGCTACACCTGCTTTTATTAAAAAAATAAATAAAATAATAATAACCTTTGTATACAAGAGTTTTGGAATTGTAAGTCCTTAAAAGTCCAGGGAAATTAAATGAAGAGTTTAAAAAAAAAAATTAAAAAGTCAAGAAGTATAAAAAATATCAATGATTTTCAATTATTTTTATTTACTAATTTTAAGCAAAAATTACAAATATAAATCATTAAGAAAATCTTCATTTACTTCCAAAATTTTGAAAGACTTTCATAGAAGGAAAAAAAAAATATATATATATATATATATA
>CAIGRF010032402.1:4877-20877 GCA_903798235.1 Fraxinus ornus | reverse complement strand
AAAGTTGACGTGTAAGATTGTAATTGTAAATTTGTAGTGTGATAAATAATATTGAATAATTGTAATTCAAAATGGAAATGAAAATGTAATAGATTGTAAAATGTGGGAGAGTGAGAATTGTTGAAATGTTGTGTAAAAAAAATTAGAAATGGGTTGAGGTATTTAGAGTACAAAAAAGATGGAAAAAATAAAGAAAATGGCCATTTTCATATTTTTTTTAAAAAGAGACCGTTTCAGTCACTGTTCATGGTGAGCCTACCTGCTCAAGTCGAGGTCGGGCTTGGGCTCATCATTTGACAAGTCCGAGCCGCCCAATCGCTAACGAGACTCTTTTCCACGAGCTGAGCGATCGAGCCAACGATCCTCTCGGCCCTTTTGACACCACTATCGTGATGTACTAGTGCACGAAACATGCATTAAAGAGATTTCGCACGTGCATACTAAACTTCATTTTGTTTATTTATTTAATCTCATTATATCATTAATCATTTCGATTTTCAACAACAATTTCTGATAAGCATCTGCTCTCAACACTTGATACGTGCATATTGTTTCCTATACACAATGGCGTGTGCATATACCATATTCTATCGATGCATCTCTACTATGCATCAACAACATCAAATGCCTTTTTCTTCGCTAAGTCCATAATCAACAACGGTACCTCTAGAAGAGTCTCTCGACCAGGGTCAATACATTGTTTCCCTAACATTCCCTGTAGAATGCGTCTAGTTTTCTTCAGCAGTTGAAGCTGATGATGCACTTGCAGTAGCTTTCGTGTCGAATGGCTGATCAGTTCACCGAGGAGATAAACCATCGGAGGACCTGTCCAATCGCTTTACCACTCCGCTACCATTGGCACAGGCCTTTGACTAGGTTATCAAATAAAAAAGCCACAGCAATAGTTCAAGGATATAAACAAATATAACTTCTTGGGACAATGAAAAACATTCTTATTACCAGTTGACATCTCCCAAATCACAACCCATCTGAAAACTGTAATTGAAATTGCTGAGGGTGACCAATAGCATAATTGACAAAACTACATGGCAGATAGGCAGTTTTCGCTGTAATGGATACTGATGAATTCCAGTACTCACCATCTCTCTCGTATCAAGGCCTCCCAAAGAGAGTTATAATAGACCACGACCACCCTTTTAAAAAAAAAGGCAAATAATATAACAAAGAAAAGCAGCCAGTACAGTTTCGGCCTAACTTGATGTTCAGGAAATAAAATTAGTAGTTGAATAATAGTGTGTCCCAATATCACTCAAGAAATAACAATCACATTTTCATTTCATTTTGTTCTTTCTTGTAAGTTTCCAATTCTTGCCCTATTTCAGCCTAAACGGTAAATAGACACTCTCATTGGAATACTGCATAGTAAAAAAGGCAGCGTGGAAATCCACTGGACATGACAAATTAGGAAGAGCACTTGAAGTGTCTATATTATAATTCAATGCAAATATATTATCAGTGTTACACTGGAAAGGCCGACATCTATAGAAGAGAAAAATGTTCATTCAAATGGGATAGGGAATTCCAGTGCATTGAAGCTGTTAATTGTAATTAATAACAAGAATTCAATTAGAACAATAAACTACCGGGTAGCGAGAGGAAGGGGTGGTGGAGGGGTGGAGCAGAAAGAATACCTTGTGTTTGCATCAAAGCCTTCCGTGAAAATTTCTGACCTGGATTTATTATCACTCAAATGTGTTTTTCTATTGACAAGAAATACAGTAGTAATGCTTAATGCTTTTTCCAATATCATATAGACTCAGTCAAAGATTAACAAGGACAATGATAAAAGATTTAAAACTCCTGCGGTAAACAAAGGAATTCTTCGTTTTTCAAGCAGTAAAAAAAGAATTGATTCACAAAGATAGCGGCAAGGACAGAGATGTTCAATGTTGTCTGAAGCATATAAAAGCAGGAGGAACTCCTTAAATATGGAGTTCATGAAGCACTGAAGCAGCAAGAAATGACTGATTCGGGCTTGTATTAAACTGCCTGGATCTTACGAATAATCCTACCTTTCAGACATACTCACGTACAAGGACTTTCTCGGTCGTCAAATTCTCCCTAAGACAACTTGCGAGTCTCATATCTTCTTAAAATCCTCAGGCCATATGCAGGTAAAGGACTCCAACTACCTAATCAATTTTGAGGGACATAAATAACTACAGGCAATGACTTGCATATATCTGTAAGTAGTTCTATAATCTTCGACATGGAAATCAGGACTTAGATCTGTAAGTAGTTCTCATTTGTTCTAGGCCATGTTTGATCCACATTCTTAAAAAAATGAATTCTTTCAATACTCATTTTCAACCTCACAATCTTCAATAAAATACGTAAATCCAAAGTTTTTCTTTCTTTTTTAACCACATATTTTCCATCACATCACTATTTAAAATGCATTATTTGCTGCAGACCAAACTGACTACTTGTGTACATGTGTAAATACATAAATTAGAATGTGTATATATCTAGCTTATGTTTAGTAACTTTTTGATTCATCCTATGACTTGACTTCTCATGGCAAGTTGGATACTCATCCTTGCGTATTTTATCATTATGCCATTTCATATAAATAAAGACTCAAGGGTCTCGTCGCCATTCGCTAGTTCCATACACTTGATGATAGTTGTTGCCGCCACAAAATTTCCAGTGAAGACTTTTCAACCATGTTGACAGTGTGCTCAGTTCCCTTCATTAAGTAGTGTCATCTATTACATTTTTCTAGTCAAAGGAAAATCTTTACCAAGAACATTCTTATTCCAAAGCTCCTCCAATGACATCAAAATTTAATCAATGCACCCTTTGTAGCTTGATCGTAACATAGGCAAGTGCCCACAAGAGAAATGAATATTATTATCAGATCTTTTTGGCACATAGATAAAATGCAATAACATAATTTCCTTCTATGTTAACTTGAGAAACACAAATCTTCAAAAATGCGAAACCCAATTAAGTTGTCAACTTTTCATACATTCCCCTTGTTTGAGCCTCATTTTCTGATAATAGATTTTGTAAAAAGTGATTTGTTTGAAAAATGTGTGATTATAAAGTAGGGAAATTTTTTGGATTTACGTGCAAAATTATTTTATTAAGAAAATATATGGTTGAAAATGAGTTTTAAAAAATGGGGCTCAAATAAAGGCATTACATAATTCACGAAAAGCACAATCCGCTGAAAAAGCCATTAACTAAAGCACTTCATTATCCTTTTTTTCCCACCTACTTCATAGGTGATTACTCACAAATATAACAGTACTTTTAAATATTTCTTGAAATCCATGATCCTCGATAAAGCCATCAAGTTTAGGACTTCTAATTCCTCTTTTTCCATCCCACTTTATCATAGGCAATTATTCACATAACTGACAATTTTTTTACAACCTTAAATCACATAGATATAAGCATTCATATTTTTTAAAGCTAAGTTCTCACTCCATTGGAGACCACCTGCACTCCAAAGTCCTGCTCTGGGGGAATGAAATAATTGTTCTTCCATCAGTGCAACAGAGCTTTCTTGTCATTGTAAAGTATGTAGCTCTTCTAGCTTGACAACTTCATCTGAGCCAAACAAGAATGTAACTTTCTATGTCAATTTTTTGAAATACAATAAAAATTATAACGGGCATGCTTGTCATACTCTCTCCAAATGTTACCAATTCTGTACTCCAGGAAAAAGTTGTATGTTTTTAAGCAGTGGTACCATGTAAGTAAGAGAATCCAATAGACATAAACTACGATGCACCGACGTGTGTCGTGTCGTACAAGCTCACAAACGATTTTTCAAAGAAATACCGACACGATACGTTAGTTAAATTCTTTAAAAATTTTCATTTACATAGTATAAATTTAGTTCTCTACTTATTATAAATTCTTTGGTTGAAATCTTTTAAATATGAGTACCTATTTGTTATTTAATAATAATTTTAAGTTGAAAATATATAATATTTCGGATTAAAAAGAAAAATGACAATTATAGAACATTTGAGGAGTGTCAGTATCCGACGTGTGTCACGTGGACACACCACCCTAGTTGAGGTGTCCTCGCAACAGAAAGCATGAACATCTTGCGATTTATGAACAAGTTCGTACCAAGGAACCTGTGTTCTATACTTGGTAAAATAACATTAATAAGAAAGAATGTAGTATGTAAGGTGGGCAATATTAGGATAGAACTTAAAAATCATATGTAGTTACAAGGGCTTCCAGTGATAATACTCAGTTCAAGGAGTATTCCTTAATTGACATGCACCAAGTGGTCCAGGCCACTAGAGCAAATAATGAAGGAACAAGTCATTCAAATCAAATAAAGCTTCAACTCGTATCTCAGTCCTCAAATCTAAAAAGAAACTGTATAGAAATTTAACTCATCATAACAGCCACGGTGATCAAAAGAAAATAGTAAACAGATGACAGATCACAAGATAAATATGATTACTGGTAACTGAATAAAACAATAGAAAGAAGAAAATCAACTATGAACCAGGGTCAGAAAAATTTCAGAGCACATGTGGAAAATTTTATCCCACTCAAAATTTCATAAATACTGTTATTTATGTTCGATGGATCCAAAAACTCAAAACAACAAACATTTTTATACTTCATCAGATTTGTAACCAAATTTTGTAATATAATTCTGGACATATTACTCCACTAAATTGCTGAAAATATATCGTACTATATTCATATAAATGATGACCACAATGTAAGACTTATTTGTAATAGATGAAAGACGCATACTTTTAGAAAAATGCATACCCTGGTAGAGATAAATTGTTTGACGAATTTGAGAGGCCAGAAAAGACATTTGAGTATGACTTGGTTAGATAGGAGAAGTTGGGAACTGGAGATAGAGATGGCACCCGTTCACCCTTCTTCAAAAGCTCTTGCAAGTTGAGCCTCTGCAAGGTCAAAACAGCCCTGGACTCTTTCCATATAAAAGCTAGCAATTCGTCATGAATTACAAAGAGAGAGCCAGGTTTTGAACCAGGATATCTGAATCCATACCCGTTTGCTATACCATCCCCCATAAAAGCCCACTTAACATTAACTGGATTAGAATCTTCATCAGAATCCCAAGGGAAGATTTCCGATGAAGGCTGAGCAGTTTTAACTATAAACATAGCTGAGCCATTTGGATGCAACACATAGGATGTACCTTCTAAAATCTTGGTAGCAATTAGCAGCTCCTGCCCTTCAGACTCTTCATAAGAGAGCAAAAGAAAGAATAAAGCCTTTCCAGGCTTGTCTTCAGAAGGCCTACCTGGAGGCCAACCGAAAGTGCCTCCCCATAAACCAGCATACTCACGGCCTGACCCTGGAACCTGTATAGGCAACTTGTAGAGGGCAAATCGATTATCATGCATATTTGGCCATGCATTAAAAAAAGATAACTTCATGGTTGTAGCACGTAAAGTCAATCCTATTGTATCACCCAGCCGTAGGAACTCATGAAGCCGTGCGTGCTTACTCTCACAGTTGGTACCATTCGCTGAGCTTGATTTCCCAAGTATTTGTTTGATACCGTCCTTGATAAATCCAGAAATCGTCTTCTTCTTCTGAGTCCCATCTTTTGTCTGAGAAGTAAGATAACCAGTGGTATATTCAAGACTTTTTCTGACCTCGCTTGAACCTAATTGGGTAGGATCTAAAGGTGATTCAGCCTTCAAATCGTTGTGATCAACACCACCCTTATACATTTGAAAAAGCAACGATCTCCTTTCATATAAGAATGCTTGATCCTTATGCAAATCAAACTCATCGTTCCTCGAGGGAGGAAACAATAAAAACTTTGATGCATCAGGAACCTGAAGACCAATTTGGCTAGTAATAATGTCAAGTAGCCTTCTCCTATCTCCAAATCCAAGCCGACTAAAGGGAACTACCGTGCCTTTCTGTCCAGCCATTCTCTGTGATTTAGAAATCTCACCATCTGGCCTAGATATCCTTTGTGATTCCTCCTTTTCTACTAGATGGGCAAAACTCTTACTATGAACCAATTTACCTCCATTTCTCTGATGCTGAGGCTCGGCCTCAAGCAGAAGCACGTTGCAAGTCCTATCAACTGACTTTAGCAAACCAGGATATACATAATCATTTCCTCTCTCCCTCCCATGTAAAAAGAATGCAGTGGAGCCCTCATAGTTGCAAAGAATTTCAAATACAGTCGCCCACAATATAGGACCATCTTTGAGGCCTAAAGGACCCACCTCTTGGGGGATAATCCGGCACCCAACAATCGATAAGAAACCAGGCATAACATAAACTACATTGCCAAGCTCGGGGTTTTGGTGAACCCAAATCCCCAGCAACGGCAGAATATTCACTAGGAACTGGCAAAGTGCCTTGTACGAGCAAATGCCCCTTCGCCATTCAATAAGGTCCTTGTACGGAACTAACCCCAATTTAGTGCATTGTGCAAGCCACACCTTATCAGAGGCCACTACAGAATGAAGGCCTCGACAGCAGAGACCAAGATTAATTACATCCCTCGGAGAGAGGGATCTGCTGACTATGACAAATATGTCGTCTGGTAATGCCAGAAGAAAGCTTAATCCACTCAGATCGGTTAACATTACAGTATTTGTAACTTTTCCTGATAGAGTTTGAAGCTTTAGGCGTATGTATTTTCATGTAAAAATTCAGAAATTAAGGGAATTCAAGAAATTGTTGAAACAGTAACTTGACCTAATCAATCATTAGCAATAAATACAGAAAAGGTCATTATTTGTACCTTTTCAAGACCCCTTTTTTTCAAAATCTGTTCAAAACGATTAGATTTTGAACCGGGGGTTAAATGGGCTTACATCAGATTCTCCAAACTACGCCTGTGGATTTTGCATCGCGAAAGAAGAAAATTTTAGCAGAAATTGAAATTGGTTGCTCTGGGAAAGTTCCAGTCTTTAGATGGATGAGAGACGGAGTTCCAGTCTTTAGATGGATGAGAGACGGATTGAGGTCAACCTTGTACTCGGGTTGAGATGAGCAGAAGTCATCAGTTCGATAACTACTTAAGAGAAAATGGACCGAGTTCGTGTGTGAGACAGTGTAGGTGAGTGGTAGGGGGCAGGGCACCCGAGGGTGAAGGGTTCTCTTGACATGGACAGGGAAAAATAAATAAAATTCAAAACTGTGTTCTGTTGAACAGTGCCAAATTCCAGTCTGCCAATGTTGAATTCAACTTCAATCCGAAGCCAAACTCTCGAAGCTCCACAATCACTAAAAAAAAATCGGTGCCAACGCAAGCAGCCACGTTTTGCACTCAAAATTTAGAACATATATTCTTTATTTAGCCCAAATTTGGTACACATTAGGATGTGTTTGAGTCACATTATTTTGAAAAAATATATTCTGGATTAGTAGATTGATGGAGAATGTGAGGTTGAAAAGGAAAGAAAAGTTATTGATGTGATGAAAAATATTATTTTATTGAAAAATATGTTGTTTAAAATGAGTAGAAGAATAAAAATGAAAATTTTAATGTGTACCAAACATGGACTAAAATTTTCATTTTCTATTCATTTTCAACCATACATTTTTCAATAAAATTATATTTTTCCATCATATCAATAAATTTTCTTTCTTTTTCAACCTCACATTCTCCATCAATCTACTATTCCAAAATACATTCTTCCAAAATAATGTGGCTCAAACACACATAAAGAGTGCTTTTAATTTTAAAGAGTCAAATTTTTTGTATACTTCGACAGTGCTTTCTATTTTAACTCTTAGGGTGTGTTTCAGCCACATTATTTTTTAAGAATGTATTCTGGAATAGAGATTGATGGAGAATGTGTGGTTGAAAAAAAAAATGATTGATGTAATGAAAAATATTATTTTATTAAAGAATGTGTGATTGAAAATGAATAGAATAATGAAACTGAAAATTTTAATGCGTACCAAATAGGGGTTTAGTTTTACTTTTCTCAAGAAACATTTATGAATTTCTCCTCGTATTTTATTTAACATAATTTTTTATTATATGTCAATGGCTAATTAATTTAAATATGATTTGAATAGTTTAAGAAGTAAAGTATTAAAATCTATGATTTATTAAATTCAATAATTGTTCATTGAAAATAGATGGTGTGTTGTATAGTCAAACTCATTATCTCTTAAAATTTATTTGTAAGCATTAATTCTTTAAAAAGAATAGCATTTTGTATTTAAAGAGTCTTTTGGATATGTTCTTAGCCCATGTTTGGACTCCTTTATCCAAAGCTAATTTTCAATCACAAATTTTTCCCATACAATAACTTTATATGTAAATTCAAAAAATTTCTTTATTTTTAAATCACACATTTTTCAGAAAAATCATTATTTCAAAATACATTCCCCAAATTGGGCTAAAAAAGAGGCTTACTTTTAATTTGTTTAGACCATGTTTTGTTAGTTTTTTTCTTGAGATTTATAATCACCTCCATTTGCAATCATTTCTATCGATTTATAATTTCAATAATGAATAAAAAAGTTTTATTTAAAACTCTCTCTCAAAATCTTTCAAGTCAATTTTGAGTATCATTCCTTGAAGACTTATTGTACTTTAAAATTAAGAACGTGTTTAGAAAGTGTTTATAAATGATGAAATTATAAATATATAGAAATAAGCGGTGAATAAGCAAATAGTGATTGTAGATCCATAAAAATGTAAAAATTAAGAGTGAATTGGGAGTTTACAAATAAATTTATAAATATGTGCCAAACAAAGACTATGAAATCATATGTTTTAATTAGGCATGAAAGTAAAAGTAAGCTCGTTAAACTGATATGCTTAATTTATAATTGATTCATATTTCTAAACTATTTATACACACTCAAATTACTTTTTATTCATATATTTTGAGAGGGTTTGATTTATTGTCCACAATGGGCAGGAGTAGTGGGCATTATAATTCTTGCTCGCTGTAGGCAGGGGATCAAATCTGATATTTTGAGGGATACTAATACTACCGGCTTATTAACCATTTCATTTTTTACCTGTTAGTGTCCGAGCTCTTGATCACCTCAAATCTACCTCAAATCATAAAAGAAAGCTTGTAAAGAACAACATTTTTCTCGAAAAGGAGTTAAGGAAAATATGAGATCAGTTGGGCATTCATCCAAGACATTATCGTTATTATCCTAAGCACATGATGTCATCACTACTTGGATTATCACTCCCAAAGCGACAAGTGGAACCCATGACGCATGTACCTCATTTTTAACCAATCGGAAACTAGTAATGATTGCCTTAAGGCATGCAATCGTGACTTAGGCCACAGTTCGATCTAAGCAGCATGAAGATCTGTTATGCCAACCTTAGTAGCCAATTAAAAACCTTAAATTAGGGCAATAACACGCGCTTCAAGAGTAGCGCTGTAGCTTATGACTTTGGATGGAATCGCTAATTGTTGTAAGTGTCTATAAATAGGGCAAATGGTCCCCTCCAATAGATCGAACTCTCAAAAAACATTTAAAAACTTCAATTAGTAGCATTTAATCTTTAACCTTATGAATTCCAGCAATTACTCTACGAAAATCCTATTAAGTTGATCTAAATTTGTCATGTTATTTTTAGTCATCAATAGTTTGAACAAGGAAGGCCTCGTTAGTACATCTATATCTCCCGATTTCCTAAAAACAAAATTAGCTCATCCAAACAAGCCACGAGCCATAGTTTAACATCAAGGAACTATTTCGTACCAATCCCAAATCTCACAAACAGAGAATAGAGCAAAGGCAATCACTACTGCCCCGATGGTCGAAACCGAGGTGGAATCCCTGCAAGGAGAAAAAGTGGGCAACATCCTATTTGAATAAACCTACTGAAAGTGTCTTTGATAGGTTGGGCACTCGATCCTTAAGAAGTGAACAATTTAACCCCATTCAAATAAGCCCTATAAAGAAACGAGCGATGAACATGAGCTAGGCCACTTAAGGAAACAAATATCTAAACCGGAAGCCAAGCACAAAGGAGTAGTGGAGGAATACTTCACCAATCACTATTTTTCTTATATTGAGGATATATTGCTGACCCTTTTTGAGATAAACCAAAGATTTCCCAACTCACCGAATATGATGGGAAAGAATATTTTGCTAGTCACAACGAAAAATTTACGTCTTGGATGGAGCTGCAAAGAGCCAACGATGCTATTATGTGTAGAGCTTCCCTCTAACCTTAGGGGTAAAGCACATATGGGTTCCAAAAAGCTATCGCAGAGCTTAGTGAAGACTTGGACCAACTTTGATATGACCTTCTTAGCTTAGTTCATGGTCTCCAAGGCTAGGACCACTCGCAAGAAAAGTCTGGTGAGCATAAAACTAAGACAAAGTGATTCTCTTAAGAGCAACCTCAATAGGTTTGATGAGCAAATTATGGAAGTAGAAAAAATTTAAGGTAAATTTAAGATGATATCACCTTCATGGCTACCTTATCAGGGCTGAGGCCAGAACAAGATTTTCGTGGTCTGTGCATGAAGATGGACCTAGAAACTACCATAAATTCTTAAGTCATCCTAAAAGGCACATTGGCATAGAAGAGACGACCTCATATCAGGAAGAAGAAAAGGTTTTGCTTGCAATATAGCTCGACCAAAAGATAAGAGGTCGAACAAAAGACACATGCAAAAAATGAAGGAAAGAATGAAGGTCGAGCAACCTCTCCCATATCCAAAAAAAAATCAAAAGTAACATCCTCTGAACACACAACCCTAAAAGAAGTATTCATGCAAGTAAGGGACAATGAGGTTTTTCGTAGACCTGTTCCCTTAAGAAAAAATTCAACTGGTGCCACTCAAAGCAAGTACGTTGGTACTACGGGTCAACAGAACACAACACTGATGAATGCTGGGACATTAAAGAATAGATAGAAGCCCTAATCAGGCAAGTTCAACTCCGAGAATTCGTGGCCAAGCCTGAAGAGATGACTCAGGCACCTTCTGCACAAATACCACCTCCATATCAATAGGTGAAAGCTTTACCACCTTTTATATATCCGCAAGCGAGGCCTACCTAATCCAAGACAAAAAATTAAGATGTTGGTGAGAGGAAATTAAAGTGTAGAATGCTATTGAAGGGAGCGACATAAGTGATTTAGAAAAGCTCGCGTCTGGCAGAATTTCGAGGTAGGACAGTTTCGAACCAGTGTTGAACCAAGCTATTTTGAAAGATTTGAATTTTCAGATGAAGAGCTTAAATATAGCTAGCCCAACTACCACTCATTTCCAAACCAAGAGTGGAGGAAATTCTATCATTATATTTGGCCATTTTCGAGACACAAGTGCTAAATAATTTCAGCTACTCTCAAAGTGAATGAGCATTGGCAGTTCAACTATTATCTGCCTCAACTTCAAATAATTTCAGCTACTCTCAAAGTGAATAAGCCTCGACAGTTCAGCTATTATCTGCTTCGGCTTCCAAGCAAACTCAGCTCTCTTTTAGCAGACAGCCTGAGCTCAAAGTAAGCCAGATTCAAATTAACTATTGAAATTCCATGCAGAGTATGAATATCTATGCCTGAACTTGGGGGACTAATGCCACCACAAATTTCAGAAATTTTCTAACTTTATTATTTAAAGTCCACGCATGATATAAATAATCACACGAGGACTTGGGGACTATTGTTATGACTCGTTATTAGGTACTTGGCCATCTTAACTAGGCCGTGGGGCTCTTGCTACATCATCCCAGACCCATGTACATTCGTTGCTATATTATTCGAGGCCCATGTACATCCAATGCCCATATTCTGAGGCTCTGTTGTTATCCGAGACCCATGTACATCCGAGGCCTATATTCTGAGGCTTCTGAAGCGCTTATTATGAGGCTCTGATATTAACCGAGACACCTTTCTGGATCCTAGGCCCAAGTAATTCCGAGGCTCCTCAGCTAGTGACGGTCCATGTGCAAAGATTCAACTCATGATGAAGATCTTATTCGAATGATTGGTGTGACCCTTGTAAAAAGTGTGTTCGTGTCTTGTCTTGTCAATTGTAAAAGCATTTAATGCTCTGTAGGGCTATGAAGGTCAACTTGATGGCTAAGACTTGATGCTTTGGCCGAGGAGATGAGGCCACATGTAATTTGATCCAAGGGTCACCATTTCATTTGTAATACTATAAATACCCCAACATGTAACAATCGAAGGCTAATGAAACTCTAAATACTTTGAGCTATATTACTCTCTCATCTATTATCATATTCCAACTACGAATCTTGTTCTTAATCTATTGGTTTCTTATACAATCGTGTTCCGTTTATCTCGTCGGAGTCTGAACGAAAACTTCTCGTGTCGTTGAGCCCCCCCATTCAATCTCTGGAGTTATCCTGACGGTCGATCGGTACTAACGTGTTGAATTTAGCTTGCGTATGCACGAGTGTGCCCAATATCTGTTGGCAACATTTTTTGGGGTTAACAAGATCAGCCATATATACATTAATGAATAATATCTTGTATAAAAAAAGGTTTTTGACTGCGCCTCCTAAGGCGCCTAAGTAAAGAAGAGGCACTCTACACTTCGTAAATAGTGTTTGAAGGAATATGTTGTAATCACGTCGTGGCACATTCCCTAGCTCCCAAAATATTAAGGTAAGGATATTTTTTTTGCCAAACCATGAAGCGAGATACCCTAGATTTTGTAAGAAGATGCGACAAATGTCAGCGTCTTGCACTCATAATTTGAGCTCCGCCAAAAGAGCTCAAGTCTGTCATTAGTCCATGGTCATTCTCCAAATGGGGGATAAATCTAATTGGACCAATGCCCACAGGAAATGCCGAACCAAATTCGCCATAGTTACGTAGAAGTCGAACCTCTCGCTAAAATTATCGAGCAAAAGGTGCCTGACTTCATTTGAAAATTGTACAAATTTAGCATACTTCACTCATTTGTGTCAGGAAACAAGAAAATATTTATGCATGCGTTTTTGGCATTTTTCAAAGCTGAAAAACGATATAAATCTGATTTCAACTTAATAAAATAAGTAATTAATTTTAAACTTCAAATAATACAAGGTGTTATTTATTATTTTTAATAAAAGATATTTTTGTCTCTTCCACTGAGCATATTTTTAAACTTTTCCATCTTTTTTTTTAAAAAAAATGTTCGTTAGCCTTTAGTAAAATAATAAAATATGGAATGTCAATTGTAAATTTTAGAGCAACAAGAGGTAAAATGTAAAACCACTGTATCTATATATGTGCAAGGTTTAGAAAATACTCTTAATTCGAAATTTTGAAAAATTATTTTATAACATTTTTATTCCATGAATTCGATAATAATTTTATAATAATATCAAGTAACATATACATTTTGTCCTTGTTTAGGCTCCATTTTAATGAGATTTTGGGAAAAAAATATTTTTAAATTGAAATTTTTTAGAGAATGTGTAGTTAAAAGGTAAGGAAAAATTTTGTGTATATGTGTATGTTATTTTATTGAAAAATTGGTGATTTAAAATGAATCTTAAAAAATGTATTTTTGGTTTAATGGAGCCCAAACAGGGGCTTTATCATCGATAAATCTTACAACATTTTCTCGCTACAAAATTCAAGTACAAACAAATAATAATTTGAGTTGACAAAATACAGAAGATAGAAAATAAAAAATAATGACATAGAGGGAGAGTTTTTATCTATTTTTATTTAAATAAAATAAGAAATTTCAAACATTTTATTTAAATAACCAATAAGATTTCAAACTATTTTTATTTCTTTTGGAAATTCATTTTTATTGGTATTTTTTATTTTTTAGAATTTTTATTTAAACATTTATTTCCCGTGTTTTGAATATTTATGACGTTTTCACCGAAAATACGGAAAGTGTTAAAAATATATTTTGAGTATTATAGAGCTTGTTTCATTTTTTTTTCCTGGTTGTCTTAATTAGAAGAAATCAAATCGTTGCTCTTTCAAAATGTCACTTCTTTATTCATTATTTTTTTTTGTCTGAAGTAGAAGAAATCAAATTGTTGCTCTTTCAAAAAGTCACTTCTTTAATCATTTCATATAATAAAAAAAGACATTTTACCGTACAATTTATTTTTTTCATCTCAGACTGTCACTTCTCTAATTTTTTTTTTTTCACGATACTTGCCAAAAATGAGGGTATGAATGGAAGTCACAAAGACGACAAAATACGAATATTAACTCCCTAGCAAAAATGGGGGGTCACGTGATTTGATGGAAAAATGAATTCTACTTCTAACAACGACACCGGATAAAGGCATATTATAAGTTTTACTTTGTATATGAACATACTTTTAAAAATATTAGACAAAATGATTTTTAAATTATTTTAAAAATTGAAAGATGAAAACAGCAAAATCAAATCAAACACTTTTTTTGAACTATTTTCACCGTGTTTGATTGGAAATTTTTTCATGAAAAATAACATTTTTTCACCCAAATTTTAACTTTTAAAATGTTTGATCGTTATCTTCTTCCCGAAAAATATGTTCCAACCTTTGAAATATCAACTACAATGTCAAATACCATATTTGATGCACATTATTGAGTGAAGAATACATTTTAAATAGTGATTTGATGTAAAATATGTGGTTAAAAAATAAGAAAAAAATTTAAATTTACGTGTAATATTTTTTTTATTGAAAAATGTGTAGTTTACTTTAAAGTAAGGTCCTGTTTGAGTTACATTATTTTTTTCATTTTCATTCTTCTACTCCTTTTCAATAAAATATTTTTCAATAAAATAATATTTTTCATCACATCAACAAATTTTCCTTTTTTTTTTCAACTATATATTCCCCATTATATCAATAGTAAAAACACATTCTTTTTTAAAAAATTTACACCAAACGGGGGCTAAATTTGAAAAAATGAATTTTTGCTAGAACATGGATAAAAAGGGTAAAAGTCATGTTGGAAGATTCTTTGACGGGTAGATTAGTCAAATCGCTTAAAGCGGGAAAAATCCGAAAACCGTAGTCGTTTAACCCAGAAAACCAATAACACTAGGCTGACTAGCGGGCAACAGAGCAAAGAGCACTTTCTGATGGCGGGAGGGCGACCGATAAGGGCGCTGAACGTGGCGGAGAAGCCGTCGGTGGCAAAGGCGGTGTCGGGAATACTCTCGAAGAACCCATCGAGCGGGGGGCTAAGAGTGCGAGACGGGCGGTCGAGATACAACAAGATCTTTGAGTTTAATTACACCATTCAGAACCAGCAATTTCACATGTCTTTTACGTCCGTCACTGGCCATCTGATGGAGCTCGAATTCGAGGAACGCTATCGCAAGTGGCATTCCTGTGACCCCGTTCAACTCTATCAAGCCGCCGTCAAGAAATATGTCCCCGAGGTACAAGCTTTTAATACTTTTGGATTGCAATTAAGTGACGGGCTAATTTTAGTTAGTACATCTCGCTGCAAAATATGTACCCTTCTATATGGACGGGATGATTACTGCGATTGGCATTTCATTTTTCGAAGATTTGGGGTGGGGTGGGTGGATGTTATTATTACAAAAGCAGCAGAAATGTCTTCTAATTCGATATGGTGGTTGATAATTGAAAGGAATTTGTTTAGCTTTTACAATATTTGAACTTTTCAGTATGAAAAAAGCATTTTGGGTTTTTAAACAAATATTGATTTTTGCAGTTTCAATCAAAGAGTTGTTTACACCATGTTGATATACATCAGCAGAAAGGCATGAGCTACACTAGTTTTGTTCGCACTTCGCATTATACATAATCTGAACTGTATTATATGTTACACCTTTTACTTTCGCCCTTGAGTACCACTGAATAAAGAAAGCTTTTGTTTTTATTTCTTGGTATGAATTTAGGATAAGTTAGATATCAAGAGGACGCTGGAAGAAGAAGCTAGAAAGTGTCAGTGGCTTATCCTGTGGCTTGATTGCGATAGAGAAGGAGAAAATATAGCATTTGAAGTCGTTGAAGTTTGCACACAAGCAAATCGAAATCTTAACATCTGGAGAGCTCGTTTCTCTGCATTAATTGACAGGTTCTGCTTGGCTTTGGCATATCCTTA
>CAIGRF010032363.1:0-20460 GCA_903798235.1 Fraxinus ornus | reverse complement strand
AACACATGTGATCTGTTAATATTGATTTGTGACCCATTTATATTGATTTGTTACCTATAAAAAATGATTGTGACTCGTGAACTCAAACCCGTGACAAACATCTGTGACCTTAACGACAAATTAATTAGCCACAGTTAACTATCAAATTAAGATCATACTGATTGATTTGTGACCTATACAAAATGACCGTGACTTGTGAACTCAAACCTGTGACTAGTAAACTGTGACCTCAACAACTCATTTATTCATTGCAAATCGATCACAATTTATCAATTTATTGGTCACAACTTATTTTATGGTCACAAATCAAGAATTTGATAGGTATTTCTCGGTCACAAATAGAAAATTTTATAAATCAGAGCTTATTCAACGATCACAAAATCAACACTTTTATTGGTCACAACTCGATTACAACTTAATAAGTTATGAGTCACGGTAACAATTTTTAGGTCGCATATTATGCATCGATGACAAATTCAAAATTTTATTCATCACACATTATTTTTTGTCACAAATCACATATTTTATAGGACACAACTTATTAAAATAATAGGTCACATATTATTTTTCAGTCACAAATTTTTTTATTGGTCACAAATTATCGAATTTTAATCACAGATTTACAATATGTTAGTCACGTATTAATTTTCGGTCACAAATTATTTTACTATCACAATTTGTTCATCAGTAACAAATCAATAGGTCACATATTCTTTTTGTCACAAATTTTACAAGTCAAAACTTATTTTATGGTCACAGTTCAAAATTTTTATAGGTTATAGTTTTTTAATCGATCACATATCAAAAAATTTGTAGGTCACGGATTATTTCGAGGTCACAAATCTAACATTTTATAGGTCACAAATTATTTTATTGATCACGGATCAAAAAATTACATGCGACGGATCACGTGTTTTCAAATTTGTTGGTCACGAATTCTTTTTTTAGTTACAAATTATCAATTTTAAAGTCACAGATCAATAGTTAGGTCACAGATACCAAAAAGAACTACCACCGCCGTTGATCCCGCCACAACAAAAACAAAAAACGACAAACCGAATAGTCCTCTTAGTCTTGATAGTGGCCACGGTTGCATTAACATCCTTTGAGACAACATCGCCACGGTACATCAAACAAAAAGCCATGTATTTTCCATGGTGTGGATCACATTTCACCATCATAGATGATTTTACCACATAGGATTCCGTATATAAAGTTTAAAGAGTGATAAAATAGGAAAACCAAGATATTTTTAGTATCCCACACATCATAAAAGTTAAAACTTATTTCACTTGAGTCCTACATTCATTAGAGATCATGTCATAAATTTTTTTACTGATAACACAATAAATAATGAATCAAGGCACAAAACAGGCGCTGTTGCATACCACATCTTCTCGTTCAAGTGAGCCATGAGCCTGCAAACAGCAAACAGAGACTATTGTTTAAGTATGCATTGCAATAATGAAAAAACAAACAACAAATCAAATGCACATAACACAACATTTTCCACTCATACCTAAATAAATGAGCCAGGTCAAATCAAGACATTCAAATTGGAATCAAGGGAGTCTATAACAAAAATTCACCCCCTAGAGTACATGTGGGATGTGGCTATATTATCGTCTTCACCTCCATCAAGTGAGCATAAATCATATGGCAATCAATTATTAATACCTCAGGCTATTGTCTGACTAGCGGCAGAGGAAGGTGGGAGGCCAAGGATCCTATTGAGATTTGGGGGAGAAAGGTTTTACATGGCTTTTTAATTTTTTTCACCCTTGGAAGAGTTGGCGATAAGCTTTAGTGTAAACCTCATCGATCACAGTAGGCTCTAGATCTACAAACACAATCCTCATCGATCATAGTAGGCTTCGGATCTACAAAAACAGGCATTGCCGACTTGGATACCGGCCTGTCCAATATGGATCGATATGAACTCTCACATTTTGAAATGAAATCATAGAAAAATGCGTGAGATTAAAATGGGAAGAAATGGATTACCAGAGACGTATACAAAGAGCACGTTGAACCCTGGAGAGGGAGAGAGAGGGAGAGGGAGAGAGAGAGAGAGAGAGAGAGAGAGAGAGAGACTTTTCTGAGTTACGAGACAAATTTAGGAAGCCCCGCTAGCACCCTTTCCTTTCTTCCTTTGAAGTTTCTTCATGTAGAANTATTATATAATTTAAGTTTTATCATTTTTTTATTAATATATAATTAAATATAAAAAATTTGTATCTATTTTAAAAAGTTCTGATTTTTGAAATTTAAACTATAAAATCTGATTTTGGAAAATTAATCTCCAAAAGTAGGGAATGGTGTAATTTCCACCATTTTTTTTTTAAACATTAGACCCATTACCATAGTTTATACGCCTTCTGAGGTTAAAACCTTTCCCCTTAAGTGTAACAGAAAGCAAACAAAACCACCAACAACCCTATCACTGATTCTAAGCTCCCTCTCGCAGCCCCGACGAAGCGATGCCCCTACTTGAGCTCAGATTGCTATGTTAGCGCCAACGTTTGCCCAATTGAAAGTCTCGATTTCGAGTACGAATTGAATTTTGCTATTGTTTTTAATTTTTTGTCACAGTTTTGCTGGTGGTTCTTGATTCAGGATTTGTTTTGGAACTCTATATTTGCTGTTCTTTTTCCTATAGGGTGTCGTGTGTGTGTGTGTGTGTGTGTGTGTAATTCACCCCATTTCTGAATTTTTTTATTCATTGTTCTGTTTTCACAATTACAATTTGTATAAAAAACGGATTTGAGCTTTTGTGGTTCAACTAACGCTTGTGACTTGGTGTTGCCGACGTTTGATAGACTGCCACTGCCTACCGACTGCCATAGCTGACCGTCAGCCTTTTGTTTTAGTTCATTTTGATGCCATTTTAGTTTAGAACTTAGCCTTGAAATGATAATTAATATGTATTGATCATTTGATTAATGATTTAGTATGTGAATTGTGATGATTTATAATTTATGAAAATTTGTGAATTTGTGACTTTTGATAAATAATAAATTGGGGGATTTTTTATTTGTGGTAAATGATAATATGGTATTGAAAATTGACGATAGTTTAACTTGCGTTTTTTCTTATTATTTTTGGTTGTATTGAATTATATTTTCTTAAATGATCTATGTTTTTTTTTTTTGGGGTAAATGATAAGTGATCTATGTATTTTTTTTCTTATTATTTTAGGCTGTATTAGATTTGTTTATATGTATATGATTTTTACGTTATAATACATTTTTATATTGATTAAAGAATTTTTTTAATAATATTTAATTAAATATTAATAAACGGTTTCGTTATTGTAGCCTTTGATAGTCAATGACCAACAACCGCCCTAACTCACCAACATTCCTGGATCCGTCCCTATATATACGCCTCAATTTTTCATGTCTATAGCAATCCCATTTTTTTGACAAGTATCCAGGATCAATGTGATCCCACTCTATAAATTCTAAAACCTAGTAAATTAAAAAAAATTGCTTATAATTATCTAATTCAAACAGTATACGCCAAATAGTCAAAATATATATTCTATGACTAGTTTGTAAGTAGTTCTGATTGCGACTTGTAAACAAAATCTAGTGTTCTAAATGATTTTAATCAATTAAAAAATTAACTTATATATTAAAACTTAAACATACGTGCTAAATTCCAAAGGGAAACATTTACGGGCTCCCTTGCCACGAGTTAAACAATCCACTATTGTATTCGACCGCAACCAAGACTTAAATTAGGATTCACCAATCTTAATTACGCCAAACAACTTGATCTTTGAATATGATTAAACATTCGGTGCATATTTTTTATTCTTCAAATACTTGAAGAAGACGTTGGCTTTGAAAATATTTAGTAAAGCATTACGTTGGTATGAACTCTTTCGAGAATGATAGAATTGCTCGCTCCTGGTAAACAGCATAACTGTTTGCTAATGGATAATGGAAGAACTGCTTGCTACTAAAAAATGGCAGAACTGCTAGCTAGAGTTTATGAAACGAAATTAGGTTTTTCAAAGCTTCACTTTGAATTAATCAATGAAGCATCATGTCCTATGTGATTTCTTGAATTTAACACAGCCACGACTTGTAAGGGCAATGACGAAAAAATACTCAAAGCTATTAATTCACTTTTTCTTCATTTACTTGCGTAAAGCAGTAGCCAAGATTGGAATTAAAACCTTATTTGAGACCCATTTTTTCGCCAAAATGCATTTTAAGATAGTGTTTTGTTGGAGAATGTACGGTTAAAAAACAGGGAAAATCTTTCGATTTACGTGTAAAATTATTTTACGAGACAATGTGTGGTTGAAATAAAATGTATTAGCTGCAATAACAAAACTGAAAATTGCATCCTGTTTTGCGTATTAAAATCCTAAAATCCGCAAGCACAAAATTCTTTTGAAAACTCGTATTATCCAGTGAGTTATGACGGAATGCTTGGATTGCATCCTATTTTTCACCTTTTTGGCAATTGTCCTTGGACATCTAAAAATCATTCTATATTAAGTAAGCCAATAAAATTAATATGTAAAAGCCCAACACATTGGCATGAGTGCAGCTCTAATATCTCCAAGCGTAATGCTATTTAGTATCATTGGTACTTAACACCAGTTTAGGTGATAATTAGATGTTATTAAATGCTAGGTTCATTTAAATATAAAGTCAAAATATCTACTTACTTGCACCTATCAAGTGTGACCACTGGTTCTAGATAACATTACTTTATTTGCAGTTGTAACTGGGATTGTAGGTATTGGTACAACATTCATATCCGAAAGGAATGGCACAATGATGCAATTGCCCTTTGGGCTAAATGAGTTGGCCCAGTTGGAGGCTTGTTTTGGAGGCCCAACTAACTATCTAAGACTGTTTTAAATTCTGGTGCAAAAATCGTGTTTTGTGGAATGAATTGAAACCGTGTTTTTTATCTACTTACCCAATTGAATGCTCATGATGTCGCCAAGTGTCACCTCTAACACCGTTGGATTAGGCGACCTTTAGGTGACTCATAAATGGGCTTCTAGGGTTTGTGATACACACTTGGCTTCGAGAATTTTCCATTGTTCATCCTCCCTGCGCTGTTTTCTCTCGATCTCTTCTATTCTTCTTGAGAAATCAAATATACTCATTTGATTTCTAATTCTCTACACTGAGTCACTGACTATTGATATCTTGTGTGATTTCATAGCTGGGTGTGATGTTCTTGTGTGAACCGAGAGCTTGGTGGAGAAATCTTGAATCGGTGATAAAACCTAGGGCTTGTCTGAGTGTCCATAACTAGTAATCTTACCTTGGGGCTTGATTTGAGTTCAACTGTGGTTGTTCATAAGGTTTGAGGAGCTGAACTGAAGAGGCGCGATCTGTGGTTGTTTCGGCCATTATAAAAGCTACGGTTCTTCTTCCTTATTTCAGTTCTTTAGTGTTAAGATTTACAGATTTGTGCACATGTTATTTTAGTTATCGATTGTGGTCGATTACTGCAGTTTATTTCTCAGTTTGGATTTGTTCAGTTTGTGTACTGATGATTTAAGTAGTTGTTAGTGTTCTTTAATTTCAGATTCTTGATCATATTTCCAGATTCTGATGTATTTCATGATTCAATAACTTGAGCAGTTTTATGTATTCATGCTATTGTTGATTAATTTGTGAGCTAATGATTTTGATCTCCTCCCAACAATATCAATGCTAATAGCGACAAAGTTGGCCGAAGATTTCTGTTAATAATGGGAGGAATTTAAATGTATGTCTCTCAACTGGCTTTTGGAGGAATTAAACAAAGGTTGTGCTCTTCTGATTTTGGTATTGATCGCATATATCTTGCTGGTTTGGAGTGTCACGGGGTCCATTAGGCTGGTTAAGTCCCAGTGAAATTTTTCCCTCGGAAACACGATCGGCCGAACAAAGTATTTCAGTGGTAGTAAACTTTCGTGGTTGGCCAAACACTTTTATCAATGCTTTGCCATTTTGAGTCCGCGATTTTCTTCTTCTTTGGAGGGTGGGTAGCAATTATGACTGCATTTGTTTTCAAGTTATTACCAGAGAGAGAATTTTTCAATTGCACAAATGGATAGGATCTGGAGAGAACTCTCTGGTTTTGCCTTTTTGAAAGAAAATTGTGGGAAACAACAAAGAGGTGATTGGCAAAATAGATATTGGAGCATAATTGATTCTCATCGCTGCAAATATCAAATATTCCATGCAATTTATTTTGGATGTATTCAGACTTCATGCATCATGCCATATATTACATTATCATACTGACTTCTATAAAGTTTGTATATTGAGTATTGGCATCAATATATAGTTGGAATATATGATTAAGGGGAAAACAATGCTTTTGGGAAAAAAAAAAAATTTAGCTAATTTTGATAAAAGTTGACGAAGTGTGTGGTCGAAAAAGTTGAGAAAGCAATATGCAGAAATCTTTGCCTCAACGCACATTTGGTACAGAAGACTGAACATTACTAAACATAGTATTAAGTTTTAGTGTTTTCTAATCCATCGTACACTGTTAAGACACGGAGGACTAAAGTTTGAACATTCGCACAATGAAAAAAATATCAAGAGGATGAAATCATTTTCACAATGAAAATTGGAAAAATCACTCTCCCTCAATCTTACTCTTTTCATACTCTTGATCATTACCAACAATTCTTTTCCAAAAAGTATGCTCCCTCCATATTTTTTCCATTCTCTCGATCGGAATATTCTTAGTTTCCGGCAGCAAAAAGTGGACGAATCCAGTCATTAATGCAACCCATCCCGCAAAGAAGAAGAAAATTCCGGACTTCATGTGGCAAAGCATAGCAAGAAAACCTTGAGCAATGACGAATGTAAAGAGAAGACTCGTAGCCACATTAATACTTTGTGCTGCAGACCTTATTTCCAAAGGAAATATTTCACTTGTAACTACAATTCCCAATGGTCCCCATGACAAACTAAAAGCAGCAATGTATACACAAATTAAGATAAAGACTAAAGTGCCATACCCTTTGCTTAATTCTCCTTGATCCCCCAATTTGACTGCCATTATTGCTCCGATGAACATTTGAGCAACGAACATTTGAATCCCACCCAACTGAAATAAAGCTCGTCTGCCAAGTTTGTCGACTAACACAGATGACACAATTGACGAACCTAAGCCCACGAATGAGAGCAGTGATGCTGACAACAGCGACGTACTTTCACCTAAACCAATTGTTCGAAAGAGTATTGGGGCATAGAACCCGATCACATTGATTCCTGTTGCTTGCAGGAAGAAGGGAATTGCTATTGACATAACGAGTTGAGGCCTATATTTTCTTTGCAAGAGATTATTAAAGGGGTGTTTGACAGACTTTGAAGCATAACTTGCTTTTATAAGATCGTCTAGTTCTACTTGAACATCATCAACACCTCGGATTCTTTGCAGCATTTGCTTGGCCTTTTCGTGATCATCTCCGTGTTGAATTAGGCTATTTGGTGTCTCCGGGAGGAAAAATGCCCCAATAGTCAGAATTGCAGCAGGGACTGCAGCCATTGCTAATGAAATTCGCCAACCCCAACCTCCTTTGATTTTAACAGCAGAATAGTTTATGAATGTGGCTAGTATAAAACCAATATTGAGACAAATTTGAAAACCAATGTTAAAAGCTCCCCTGTTTTTGGACAGAGCCATTTCTGAGAGGTATAATGGAACTGCCTGTAGACAATAAGTGATATGCAGAATGTTAACAAATTTACTATGTAATAAAAGACAAAAACAATAGTTTCACCTGGTTAATGAAACTAAATATAAATCTCACATCCTATACGGTTCTCCAAAGAGCTTATTTATATATTTTTTTAATTTTGTTTGAGCATCGAGAGGGAACCATTGAATTTTCACATTACTATTTGCTAGCAGCATTTCTAGCTGGAGAGCTTCTTTTTTTTTTTTTTTTTTTTCCCCTAGAACACTTTTTTAAACGCTTACATGGTACGATTAGGTCGAATTAGCTCTTCTGGTTTGTACTTTTTTTTCTAAGTCAACCTGTTTCTGGTTTCTACGAATTCCTAATACTATTTCCTGCTTAGACGCTCTGTTTCCATTTTTTTTTCTCCATTTATGGTATATTGTTCTGGCAAAGGGATACAAAAAGAAAGAATGAGTGGTTTAAAGAGGGTCGCGTGTCCCCTCGCGCGAGGGCAGGGTTCATTATTTCCAATTAAAGCCTTACATGGACACAATTTCTTCATACAGGGGTGGCAGTGCAACTTGAGCTCAGAACCTTTACCTACTTTGATATAATTTGGACCACTTGATGTAAAAACTGAAGGTGATAGACAGGGGCCCATGTTTATAATTTAAACACTGCAGTCAACATAATGCCATGTGATAAAACCCATAATACTAGTCACTGAGACTAGTAGACTACTAAAAAGTCCCACAAATTGACACTGTATAATTTACCTGATTTGTAAAACCCAGACCAATACCGAGCAAAACACGACCGAGCAATAGCATGTAAATATTATAAGACGCTCCACCAAGGGCAGCACCAGCAATCAATGCAGTTCCACCAATCAAGATCGATATCTTCCGACCAAAGATCCTAGTGACCGGTGAAGCAAAGAAAGAGGCAATAAGACCGGCTATATATAGAGAGGAAGTGAAAAGTGTCAACAGTTGGCTATCAAATTTGCAATAGTTGCTCGTCTTTGTTTCTTCCTTCATTTTGTTGTATACTTGTGGAAAAAATTCCTTCAGAAATGATTCCATTGAGGTCAACCCACCTTCACACAAGCATATAGAATTTAATCAAACACTTCAAGTCATTCAGTATTTAAGTTGATTCAATCAGTTCATCAACGGTCGACAAATAACAAGTAAATAAAAAACCTGAAATTCCAAGGTCATAACCATAGATTATTCCTCCAGTAGCAGCAATCATGCAAGATAAAACTACAAACCCTGTAATCTTGCCAGCATATTCCCCGCCTTCACTTTGAATAACCAGCCCAACTGCCATGGCCGCCTTCAAGCCGATCACTTACTGGATAAAAAACTGGCCACAAAGAAAGATTATATATTTAGAGGTGGCTCGAGGCCAGATTTAAATAAATAATTTTTTCCTTTCTACGAGAGCAAGAAAAGACCCGTTTTATGAAAATGCGCATGTATAATGCCTATGACTGAAAAATGATGTCACGAGAGGGTGTTAAAAACAAGATTTAAACAAACATATTCTCATTTTGATAGTTAAATTTTAGGACCATATAGTTCGGATGAGAGTACACAACGGCTATATCCAACTTCACTGCTCGATAGCATTATTATTTTTTTAATGAAATCATTAGACGTTGCATGTTTTATTAATCACAAAAATAAAAGGTACATACTTAATAGTGGCTGAACCCAACCACTAGGTACCTACCAGATTAATATATGGTCCATGAATTTTTATTTTCTATTGATGCTGACATACTTCTGAATATGGACTCTGAAAGCATGATCCTGCCCATGTTTCTTTTAAGGAAAAATAAGTTAAACCTCACAGCCTTCAGACTGTAGCAAGCCATACCAAGGATGGCCCTTCTGTTATATGGGCTGGCTTCCAGCCCATGAGGAAATTAAATGCCCAAATCCATTATATGTCTTGTAGGTCCTACATGGGGCAGTAAGTTTGAAACCGTCATTCAGAGAGAAACAGAGGCTGCTACGTGAATTGAAAACAGAGGCTGCACATATTGAAAAACAGGGGCTGATTTTGTCTTGCACAAGAGGAAAGGCAAAGAATCAAAGGGAGAAAAGATTTTTTTTTTTCTTTCAATATTATTTATGTGTGGATTCACACAAGTTTTTCTCTACACAACACAAATTGGGGACTTCTCTAAGTAGTGTAATTTGGGTACTCTAATCTCTAGAGGTGTAGTATTCAAAGTGGGTATCTCAAATGTTTAATCAAATTGGTGGTTTGTAGTGAGATTAATTATCGTTGTTGAGAACTCAAGTTTTAGGCATAAAATTGAACACTGTAATCTCAGTTTATTATAGTGGATTTGGTCGGAGTTGCCCCGCGGCTTTTTTCCCTCTACATTGGAGGGTTTTTTTCCATGTAAAAAAATTCGGTGTTGAGCTCTTTTGTTTTTGCTTTGATCATTTACTTTCATATTTAATCACTCTAATTAATTATTTGGATTGTCGAATTTATTCTTGCAAGTAGTAATTTCCCAACACCTTTGGACCTGGCTATTATTTTAACTTTATTCTATCACGATCATTGAACTTCAATTTAATTTCATGTTTTGCCATTTTAAATCCGGGATTTCAATGTAGCCAAGTTAGAAAATACTCAATACAAAAAATTAAATTAGCATTTATTTGGCAAATTTATAAATGGTTTATAAATAGGAATGGTAGTGCATCCCACCAAATATGTGCTGGTTTTCATTATACAGGACATATAATATCATGTAGCTCTGATTATCCATGACAGGAAGAAAAAGCATAAATCTTTTTGTTGGCGCACCTTTAGCATAACACACTATAAAGCATACATATTAGCAGGATCATGCTACCTCAATCTTACTCTTTTCATAATCTTGACTACAAGGAACAAATCTTTTCCAGAAAGTATGCTCCACCCAGATTTTCTCCATTTTCTCAATCGGAATATTCTTTGTTTCTGGCAGTAATAAGTAGATAAATCCAGTCATTAATGCCACCCATCCCCCGAAGAAGAAGAAAATTCCAGACTTCATTTCGCAAAGCATAGCAAGAAAACCTTGAGCAATGACGAATGTAAAGAGAAGACTCGTAGCTATATTGATACTTTGTGCTGCTGACCTTATTTCTAGTGGAAAAATTTCACTTGGAACGACCCATCCCAATGGTCCCCATGACAAACAAAAACCTGCAACATATACACAAATTAAGATCAAAACTAAAATGCCATACCCTTTGCTTAATTCTCCATGATCCCCCAATTTGGCTGCCATTATTCCTCCAATCAGCATTTGTGTAACAAACATTTGAATCCCGCCCAAGTGAAATAAAGCCCGTCTGCCAAGTTTGTCAACTACCAAAGATGACATAATTGTCGAACCTAAGCCCACAAATGAGATCATCATTGTTGACAACAGCGATGCACTTTCGGATAAACCAATTGTCCGAAAGAGTACTGGAGCATAGAACCCGATCACATTGATTCCTGTCGCTTGTAGGAAGAAGGGAATTGCTATTGACATAACGAGTTGAGGCCTATATTTTCTTTGCAAGAGATTCTTAAACGGGTGTTTGACAGATTTTGAAGCATAACTTGCTTTTATGAGATCGTCTAGTTCTACTTGGACATCATCAACGCCTCGAATTCTTTGCAGCATTCGTTTGGCCTTTTCGTGATCATCTCCGTGCTGAATTAGGCTATTGGGTGTCTCTGGGAGGAAAAACGCCCCAATAGTCAGAATTGCAGCAGGGGCTGCAGCCATTGCTAACGAAATTCGCCAACCCCAACCTCCCTTTATTTTAAGAGCGCAATAGTTGATCAATGTGGCTAGTATAAAACCGAAACTAAGACAGATTTGAAAGCCCATGTTAAAAGCTCCCCTGTATTTGGACGGTGCCATTTCTGAGAGGTATAATGGAATTGCCTGTAGACAATAGGTGATACGCAGAATATTAACAAATTTATATTGAGTGGTACAAAAATACTCCGTAATAAAAAGGCAAACACAATTGTTTCACTTAAATATAAATCTGCAAGCACATCCTATAATACTCTGTGAAGAACTTAATATTTATTTATTTCTGTTTGAGCATAAAAAAAGAACCATATAGTTCTAAATAATTCACTGAGAATGCTTTTTAAAGGATTGCATGGTACGATTAGGTCGAATTAGCCCTCCTGGTTTTGTACTTTCTTTGAGTAAATCTGTTTTCAGGTATCGACAAATTTCATAATACTATTTCCTCCTTAGACGCATTGCTCCCATTTTCTTCTCAGCTTTATGATATATTGAACAGGCAAAATCAAACAGAAGAAAAATGCCCCATAAAGTCATTTGATAAACTGTAAACACTATAAGAGTATCAGACCGCTAAATCTTTTTACTTTTTCCAACCTGTTTTTATGAAGCATTAAGATGTTCAGATCTTTGCACTGTACTATATATCTGTTGGTGTTGGAATAGGGACTTACTTCCTGATTCATTCTATAATCTTTGTTCGAAAAATTTGAAGAACACATAAATAAACTACAGACAACAATGAGAAAAGAATCTCCAAAATCAGGAGAAAAAAAATGAGATATGGAAGTCACTTTACCTGATTGGTAAAACCGAGGCCAACACCGAGCAAAACACGACCAAGCAATAGCATGTAAACATTATAAGATGCTCCACTAAGGACAGCACCGGTAACCAATGCAGTTCCACCTGTCAAGATTGATATCTTCCGACCCCAGGTCCTGGTGACCGGTGAAGCAAAGAAAGATGCAATAAGACCAGCTATATAGAGAGAGGAAGTGAAAAGTGTCAACAATTGGCTATCAAATTTGCAATAGTTGCCTGTCCCTTTTTCTTCCTTCATTTTCTTGTATACTTGCGGAAAGAATTCCTTCAGAAATGATTCCATTGAGGTCAACCCACCTTCACACAAATATATAGAATTTAATCAACCACTTCAAATTACTTTCATTCAATCTTTAAGTTAATTCAATCAGTTGAACGATGGTTGACAAGAAACAAGTAAATTAAAAACCTGAAATTCCAAGGTCATAACCAAAGATTATTCCTCCAGTTGCAGCAATCATGCAAGATAACACTACAAACCATGTAATCTTGCCAGCATATTCCGCGCCTTCACTTTGAATAGCCAGTCCAACTGCCATGGCCTTCTACAAGCTGATAACAATAAAAATATATTTAGAGTTGGGTCGAGGCAAGGGCTATAATCAGAGAACGTGTTGAAGACAAGATTCGAATAAACAAATTTGTACTCTGTTGAACCTTTCAATGAGATATTTCAACACGACTGGACAAGGGCTAGATCCAACAACCATGATTAATATGTGTTCTTTGTTTTATTGAATATGGTCCATGAATTTCTATGCTGTTTTGATGCTGACATATTACAAAATTTGGACTTTGAAAGCGTGATGATTTGTCGTTGATCTTCTACTTGGACTTACATGCACATCTTCAATTTGTCTCAATCAGGTCATTGAACTTCAATTTAGATTCATGACTTGCTAAATATTAATACAGTTTCAAATTTCACCGCTTTATCGTCTCCTAAATTTATGAAAATTGCTTAATTGGACGTCGTATCACAGTAGAACTTACTAGGTAATCAATGCATGACATGACAACTTACAAACTTACAGTTACACCGTGTTATAAAAGTATCAAAATAAATAAAAATCCTTTTTACCTTTGAAGCTAAAGACATTGTCATAATCATATTTAACTATTTTCCTTTTAGGGTGCCACTTAGCAATTACGTAGAAGATCAATTTCATACGGTTGGCAACTAAGTAATCCCCATTAGTTTGGAGACGATAAGTGACAGGATGTTGAAAAAAATTGAAATTTAATAATTCAATTGAAAAAAATTAAAATTTAGTGACGTAATTGAGATGTTACTAAAAGATCAATAACCGAATATACAATTTATCTAGTGACGTAATATAATACGTACAATGAGTTCTGGTCTCCACTCAACGTGCTAAATCAACATCTTAAAGTCATTTCCGCATGAAACAACTTAGGGTCATTTTCCTATTTAGGACATATATAATCTTAGCCCTACCATTATTTCCACCAGTTGATAGCTGGATGTTCACGTACTCAATCATAAACGTTAAGTTATACTTTTCAAATACGCGCTCACCCACGAATTTCCTTCTTGTCTCTTTGCCATACACAACGAAACAAAGAAGATTTTTACATAATTTCTTTTCTTGTAATAAACTAAAGGAATTATCACTTCAGCCTCGGAAGGAATTAATAGTTTGGTTATTATGTGTCACCATTTTTCATATCCTAGCCCCATTAATAGTTATGAATATTTGTATATGTGATAAATTCCAATGCTTTTGGGAAAAACACATAAACTGATAAACACAATATTTTAATTATAAAATTTCACTTTAAACAAACTTACAAAAATATTAAAAAATCAGGTGATGTATAATATTAGTTTATTATATGATATTATGAAAAAAATTTAGAAAAAATAGTTACTCTAGGATATTTCCATCAACAATATCATATCTTAATATCATTTAAATATTGTTCCTCGCGCTTTCTCATTCTTTCACTTACCTCACACTTTACCTCTCTCGAANTCTCTCTCTCTCTCTCTCTCTCTCTCTCTCTCTCTCTCTCTCTCTCTCTCTCTCTCTCTCTCTCTCTCTCTCTCTCTCTCTCTCGTTCTAAAATCATATCTTTTTCAAAATTAAGTGGTCACATTTTGTGACCTTAATTTAATTAAACATATTACAGTAATAATCACATAATTTTTAATTACGATCACATGGTAGTCAAAAATCACACAAGATCATAGTCAGAAAGACATAATTATAGACCACAATTACAAATGTAGTCAGAAATATACATTTTAAAAGGTCACAAATTATTTATAATAAATTATCAAATTAATTGATCACAATTTATCAAATTAATTGATTACAATTATCTAATTAATTGGTCACAAATTATCCTTCATCTCATCTCATCTACCTCACCCACCCCATTCCACCACTGTCAAACATTACTTAAAATGTCATCGTCGCCTCAAATCCACCACCACAACCAACACAAGAAAAGGTAGATTGGACCACCTAAATCACATGGCACACCACACTACACTGTATCACCACCATCACCACCACATGTACCAATATCATACACAACCGAACCACCCAGATTGCACAATGCCGCCGCCACTATCGCCATACAACCAGAAAATTGAAATATGATCCTCAAAAACCCAAAAGATGAGTTGAAACATGTGGCTGCATATAATTTCTACACAACATGACAACAATTATAAGTCAATTGATACAGAGATGAACAAATTCAAAGAATGAGGCATAGTTCAAAAAGAAGAACGAGAAAAAGCACGGAGGTCTTGGATATGCATGTACGTTCTCGATCTATTCTTAAAAATTGGAAGAGACAATCGAGAAGATCAGGAAGCTGGTGGATACATCAGATTTTGAAGATTACAGGAATTACAACAAGAGGAACTAGTGAAATTTTCTAGGCTAGAAACAGAATGTAATCCATATTGTCTATAGTTGAGGTAACTAACTTGGTCTTGGAGTTTTTCCCACATTGGGTTTCTCTGTCAACAATTATTGGTGTTCTTTATTGCTTTCCATATTGCAAACGATGGCATTCAAACATAGGAAAATTGGACGAGTATTCTTAATCATTTAGAAATTATTAAAAAATGACTTATTGCTTTTAATATAATAATTCTGCACGTAGGGTCAAAACTAAAAACGGACAATTATAATCATTCGGTAACTTAGTAGCCGTTAATTTGAAAATCCGTAATTATCACATACTATAATCTCATCATATCACAATGTACGGAGAAATTCACCAAAAATGTACCATCTGACTAAAATGCAAAATATGATTATACGCGTGTAAATTGCCCATCGAGCTAAACATTTTCGACACTAGCCTCAAGCACCCTTCGTGAACGAAAGAATGTTTCATAGATCTCTGATAATCACTTTTAGAACACGACCAAAGCCACTAAGTGAACTATATGTATACGATCAAGACCCCTTCATGTAGTATAGAACTCGATCAAGACCCTTCAATGAACTAAAAGAAGTATATAATCACTGATACTTTTTTGATCAATTTCAATATCACATATGTTTCACATTCCAATTCACAAGTAATCAGTATACAATCTTTGTAATTTCATATATATCATAGTGAGAGAAACTTTAGCAATAATCATGTAGTTCAACAAATAATTCACATATCGCACGTGATGTGAACTCGATTTTATTCAGATTTGTTTAGCAGCTTCTTGAATTTGTCTTTATAATTAGGATCTCAATGTGGTTAGGATTAATTTTGGGTCTTTGTATGTGTTTTTAGAGATTTGTAAAGGAGACATTCTTTTTTTCTTTCTTGATTAATAAGACATTTCGATTTTCCCGCTAATTAATAGATTCCAAATATATTCTCACGACCGTTCGAACGAAATTCGAATAAACATCCGTTCGTGTGTTACAAATAAGAAAGAATCAATTATTATCATTCACATCTTTCATCCTGCATCATATTAGCTCATAAAGAAAAATTCCACCAAATTAAAATACCTAAACTTACCTTAGATTACAGACAAACAAGGAATAAACTGGAGAAAAGATAAAATGGTTCCAAGCTTCAAGTGTCCTGGTGTTTCATCTTTCCTCTCTTTTCCAATTTTCTGAATTGCGTAGTATTTCTACTCTTTACTAGGCAATAAATTTAAAGATGGCAGATTGTTTTATGTCTCTCCTTCTTCCTCTGCCTCGATGTCCTCTCCGTAAAATCTATGACTTCAAATGGGTTTGAGTGAGAAGAAAATAGAATGGATATGGCACTACAACAAAAATAGCATTTTGCAACGTTCAAAAAATATCGTTGAAGACATTTTGCAACGCTCGAGCGTATGTTGCAAACCTCGATGTTGTCGTAAAATAAAAGAATACGGCAACGTTTTGGAATGTTGTTAATACCATTTTTGCAACGTTCATTTACTGTTGCTAATAACTTTTTTGCAATGTTTTTCAAGTATTGTCAATAAAATTTTTGCAACGTTCACTAATAAACTTTTTACAACATTGTGAAACGTGAAAATTTTTGCAACAATTAGCGAACGTTGCAAAAAGTAAAACATTTAGCAACATTGAAGAAATGTTGCAAACGGTGAAATATTTTGCAACAATCAATGAGCGTTGCGAAAATGTTATATATTGAGAATTTCAACAACAGACACTAAATGTTGATATATATGAAACCAAATTTTAACAACGTTCAAAAAATGTTACAAAAAATAAAATTTCGCAACAGTTAATGAACGTTGCAAAACGCGACATTAACAACATTCATTTATAAAAAGTTGTCAAATCTCAATTATGTTAATCAATTTTAATATTCACTCGCTAAAATGTTGATATGGACCCCTTTGGTAACATTTAAGGGCTGTCCTGAACTGAAATTGTGATGGATTTTAAAAATGTTCTAAATTTATGTATTCTCAATTGAAATTTTAATATATCTTTTAATAAAATCCATTAAAATTTAAGTGTTCCTAATTGAGATTTTAATTAAATTCAATGAAATCATTTAAAATTTAGATATCCTCAATAACTAGTGAATTTATAAAAGTCTCATTAATAGAGAGATTTTAAAAGAGTTGAATGGATTTCAAGTTTAAAAAAAAAAATAAGATTTTTATAAAATTTGTGAAAATCTATTCAAATTCATGAAATTCATTAAAATTTATAATCTTTTAAAATTCAACAAAATCTTAATTGAAGTTTTTTTTGTGTGTTGTAAAAGGTCATATTTGCTGTAATATGGATATGGATAAGGGTCTTTAAAGTGGCCCACCATATATTAAGCGTGTTCGGTAGAAATTAAAATCGGATGAAAATTAAAAAACAAGCAGTTATTGTTGACTTTATTAGACGAGTGTGGACCTAATAACGACTATATTTTTAATTTTAATTTAATTTTGAGATATACCGAACACGCCCATTGTTTCCACCGCCTAATCTTTTCCAAATTCAATTTTATCTTCCTTTTTCTCAAAAAAAAACCCCGCTTTTGACTATTTTGACCAGAACAATACAATGCTCGCTTGTCAGTTGTTCGTTTTACTTTGTGAATGTTTTCCCTTTTTTATTTTTTCTTTCTTATATTGTGGCCACTTGTTGAAGTAGTAAACCCCTTTCAATAACCATTAATGCATGGTTTTGTACTGGATCGAGAGATTTTTTGCAAGTTTGCACGAATTAGAGTTTGATATGAGGAATAAAATATTTTTTATTTATTTCATGGCACATAAATATATTTGTAGTCCACCTCAAATGTTTTAAGTACGATTGTTGTGTGGCGTCTTAAAGAATGTCCGGTAATGTGTTTATAAACAATGGTGAATGAATGTGCGGAGAATTGAGCTATACTTGTGGATAGGGCTGGGCTTATAAACTCGAAACCACGGATCCGAATCGAATCAGGTCGGGTTGAGTCAATTAAGTATGATTGTACGAATTCCCTAATACTAGTGCCTGCTTAGACGCTTTGTTTCCATTTTCTTCTCCATTTATGGTATATTGATCAGGTAAAAAGATACAAAAAGAAAGAATGAGTGGTTAAAGAGGGTCGCGTGTCCCCTCGCGCGAGGGCAGGGTTCATTATTTTCCAATTAAAGTCTTACATGGACACAATTTCTTCATACAGGGGTGGCAGTGCAACTTGAGCTCAGAACCTTTACCTACTTTGATGTAATTTGGACCACTTGAGGTAAAAACTGAAGGTGATAGATAGGGGCTCGTGTTTATAATTTAAATACTGCACTCAACATAATGCCATGTTATAAACCCATAATTCTAGTCACTAAGAGTAGTAGACTGCTAAAAAGTCCCACAACACAACACTATGTAATTACCTGATTTGTAAAACCCAGACCAAAACTGAGCAAAAAATAGCATGTCAATATTATAAGACGCTCCACCAAGGGTAGCACCGGCAATCAATGCAGTTCTACCAATCAAGATTGATATCTTTCGACCGAAGGACCTAGTGATCGGTGCAGCAAAGAAAGAGGTAATAAGACCGGCTATATTGAGAGAGGAAGTGAAAAGTGTCAACATTTAGCTATCAAATTTGCAATAGTTGCTTGTCTTTGTTTCTTCCTTCATTTTGTGGTCGTGCAGGTGACGATGGCATCGCGCCTTGCCGCGATCTATACCAAGGAAGCATCGGAGCCTCTGCGTAGTGGTGATCTCTATCTTCTTCCATCTATCGTCGATGGGCGTTCTGTTCGCAGCTGTAAACGATGCTTAGAGTACTGCCGAGCTCGAATCTGAGTCGACTACGACAGGATGATGGAGATTAGGTCAACATCTGAACAAGTGTCATCTAGACGGTGAGGTCAACGTGAGGTTACTAGTGATTTCAATCCCAAAAACGCGATGGTGGTGGTTTTTTTTTGTTGTATTCAGGCAGCGGAGGCGATTTTTTTTGTTGGTGGTGCGGTGCAGGTGTCAACGGTGCGGTCGATGATGGTGGTGGGGTTGCGGTGGATCTAGGTAGAATATAGGCAGTAGTGGTGAGTCTGGTGACTGGCTGGTGTGATCTGTTCGTGGTGGTGCGTGCGGTGGTGTTGCAGTGCGGTGTGGCGATGGTAGTGTTACAAAAGTGGTGGTGGCGGCGGTGACGATGGCGATGACAGTGATGGTTATGATGATTTTTGTTAGCTGAGTATTGGATCTAGTGTTGGCGGCTTTGTGATCGATAGATAAATTGTGACATATAATTTCTTTGATCTGTGACCAATGAAATAAACTGTGACGTATAAAAATTTTAATTTGTGACCTCGAAATAATTTGTAACCGTTTAATTTGATAACATGTGACCAATAAAGAAATTGTGACCTATAATCATGCATATGTGACCATGAATCGTATAATTGTGACTTTAATATATTTAATTAACAAATAAATACTTGATTTTTGTATTTTGAAACTTACTGCCTGAAAATTGATTTAGTGATAGTTAATACTTGATTCATGAATTCCTCCCTAAGTTAAACCTCACTCACTTCCGACTGTAGCAAGCCATACCAAAGATGGCCCTTCTGTTATATGGGCTGGCTCCCAGCCCTGAGGAAATTAAATGCCCAAATCTATTATATGTCTTGTAGGTCATATATGGGGCAGTTGTTTGAAACCGTGGCTGCACATTCAGAGAGAAATTGAGGCTGCTAAGTGAATTGAAAACAGAGGCTGCACATATTGTAAAAACAGGGGCTGATTTTGTCTTGCACAAGAGGAAAGGCAAAGAATCAAAAGCTACTTTGTGGAGAGAAAGAGAAGGGGAGAATTTTTTTTTTTCTTTTCTTTCTTTCAATATTATTTATGTGTGGATTCACACAAGTTTTTCTCTACACAACACAAATTGGGGACTTCTCTAAGTAGTGTAATTTGGGTACTCTAATCTCTAGAGGTGTAGTATTCAAAGTGGGTATCTCAGATGTTTAATCAAATTGGTGGTTTGTGGTGAGATTATTTATTGTCTTAGAGATTAATTAACATTGTTATGTTTTCCCAATTTGTTGAGAACTCAAGTATTTTGGGGGGTTTTTTCCACGTAAAAAAAATCGGTGTTGAGTTCTTTTGTTTTTTTTTTTGCTTTGATCATTTACTTATTTAATCACTCTAATTAATTGTTTGTGTTGACACTCTAAAAA
>CAIGRF010032350.1:0-13037 GCA_903798235.1 Fraxinus ornus | reverse complement strand
AAATTTCTTCCAATTTCTTTGCAAGTTCGATTGCGCCCCCTAAATTTAAAGTTCTGCGTCCGCCCACGTGTGTGGAGGTAGCCACAACTAAAGTTGAAAAGTGATTAGATAAAAATGAAAAAAAATTTAAATGCTTTGATTCATTAAGGTTGCTAGATTTCATGGTAAGTGTCAATAAGTTGAAGCTTGGAGCATTAGAATTCTAAGAGCTTCCGCATATTACACTCAATTTAGAATCACGAGTTCTCATTCTATAAGAAAAAATTGCACAATTGGTCCTCAACTTTTGCCTAAAGTTACAACTTCATCTTCAACTTAATTATAGTAGAGTCCTAGTCAATCAATCATCATTTTTATTAAATAGAGTAAAACTTTTTAATGACGAACAATATTCCCTTATTTTCAACTAAAATAAATAAAAAATAAAAAAGTTCATCATCTCCACCAAACTCAATCCCTCTTTTTGATTATATAAAATGACAGGATTATTTTATTTTATTTTTAAAAATAATTACATGTCTTTGTATCTCCACGTGTCGCATTCTCGGTTTCAGTGCAACCTTGTAATAATTTTTTCCTCGAAAAGATAAGAAAGAATTGTGCTGTCTACAAAACAGTTAAATACCAAGCTTAATGTTTGCTTGGTAAGCATGGGATCCAATGCTAAATAAATGGTTTGAGCAGCCCAGTGTTCATATAAGTTTTGGGTATACACACAAATTATTGTCTTGAGAAGCATTAAAAAAAAAAGAGCTGATTTCACGTGAAGCTTCACCCGTATGTCCGTGAGCAAGAAGTTGATGAAAAAACTAAATGCACACACTTCTTAAAGAGAGAAATTGAAAGAGTTTATGAAAAATTTAATGCCCACTTCCCTTTAGAAACAGAAACTGGGTTCTGCTGCAGCTCCATTGTTGAAGAAGACGTGTAGGAGAAGAGTTTTTATTATTAATTTTGCATTCTAAGCTTGCTTTGTTCAATGGGTGTCGGTGTTTTCTTTTCTTGTAAAACATATTTATTCTATTGGTCAAACCTAAGGTGTTGATAATGATACCAATTAGTCCCAATGCAAAAATACAATAATCCTGTCATTTCATATAATCATATCCTCTTTTCGAAAGTGCTAGATCTGGAGATGGGTTTCTCAAAATGAAAGCGATTATCTTAAAAGTAAAGACAGTAAAGCAAAATGTCTTTTGTACCAGCCTGCCATTAACATTCTGTGAGCATTTTCTGCTCATCAACACTTTTTAAAAAAACCCTATTTCTTGGTTTGATTACCATTTGTCTCCTTTTAAATTATGGGAATCTTGAAATCAAGATTTGATTTTTTATTAGAGATATATTAGTTGAATTAAGAGCTGTCATTATTAAACTCCGTCAATGGCTATTCCTTTGTTGTTGAAATGCAATCCCTCTCTCCCCTTCTTCTTCTTGTCATTATTCGTTACATTCCCACATGTAAAATCAGGAGATGCAGAAGCACTTCTAGCATTAAAGGCTGTAATTGACCCATTGAGTTTTCTTCAATGGGGAGGAGGAACTGATTTCTGCAAGTGGGATGGGGTTAAAGAATGCATGAATGGAAGGGTCATTAAGCTTGTGGTTGAAAGAGTAAATTTGACTGGCACACTGGATGGGAAAAGCCTGAGTCAGTTGGATCAGCTTAGGGTTTTAAGCTTTAAAGAAAACTCATTATCTGGGTCAATTCCACAACTCTCTGGCCTTAGAAATCTGAAATCTCTTTATCTCAATGATAATAAGTTTTCCGGCGAAATTCCAGCAGGTTTTTCGGTCCTGCACCGCCTGAAAGTGGTGGTTCTTTCTGGTAACAGACTATCAGGTCACATTCCTCAGTCTTTTGTTGCTTTGAGCAGATTGTATGTTCTTTATTTGCAGGACAATCAATTGACAGGTGATATTCCACCTTTTAATCAGACTAGTTTGAGATTCTTTAATGTGTCTAATAATTTACTCTCTGGTGAAATCCCTGTGACAAATTCATTGGTTGGATTTAATAGATCTTCATTCAGTGGTAACATTGATTTATGTGGTGAAAAAATTCAAAAACCGTGTAATTTTGGTCCGTCTACTAGTCCATCCTATTCAATCCTACCCACTGAAAAATCGGGGAATCATAAGAGGAATAAGAAGCTTATTATTATAATTGTTTCGTGTGTTGGTGGATTTGTGTTATGCATTTTTGCTATCCTACTGACTACATGTTTGAAGAAGAGAAGTAAGAAAGAGGAAACAAAGAGTAAAGTGGTTGCACGAGGAGTAGATGAAGGGACTACTAGTGCTGGTAGGGATGGTGATAATGGGGGAAAACAAGGAGGGTTCTCGTGGGACCAAGGGGGTGAGGGACCAGGGAGTTTGGTGTTCCTCGGACCAGGGGATCAGCAAATGAGCTATAGTTTGGAAGATTTGTTGAAGGCTTCAGCCGAGACATTGGGGAGGGGGAGTATGGGGAGCACATACAAAGCAGTGATGGAGTCGGGTTTCATTGTGACTGTTAAGAGGCTAAAGGATGCCAGGTATCCAAGGATGGAGGAGTTCAGGAGACACATTGAAATTCTCGGTAGACTAAGGCATCCCAACCTTGTTCTTCTCAGGGCTTATTTCCAGGCTAGGGAAGAACGCCTGCTCGTTTATGATTATTATCCCAATGGTAGTCTCTTCACTCTCATTCATGGTGAGTTCTTTTCCAGATTCAATCTGCATTTTTTCCTTCTGTGAATAACATATAAGCCCACATTTATTTCTTTGTAGTGAGCGTTTTAGCATGATATTTCGACCTTTTAGGTTTCCCTTTTTTATTAATTGGACTGCAGTAACTTATTCATTGCAAGTGGAAAGTGTTTCACCTGATCACTCGCAAGGAGACTTCTGGTCTTATATTTAATAGTCAAATCAATATGATCTGTTCTAGAGGCTTCCTTATAATATAAATTTTTTCGCGCACTGTAATTGTTAAATTTGACAGATGCAGCAGTAATTAGAATCCCAAAAGAATCATGATCATAAAACATATTTTGCAATATTGAATTTCTACGGAGATTCACCTTTTTTACTCTAGCTGCGTACTGCAGTAAGTGATGTTATCGCTTAGCCTCCTTTTGGATACACAATTATAAATTGTTTATACATTTAGTCAAAGTTAAACATTAATTTCAATCACACATTCATAGCTACTACTAGTTATTATACATACATTTCATTGAACCTACCCACTAATATTCCTCTTTATAAATCATTTATAATTATGTAAAATGGAGGCTTAGTCTTCAGTCACAGTACCTATTTTTTTCTGCAAAATGCAACTCCTCTTAAATATAGCCTTGTTCTCTTTGTTTCTCATCCTATATGTTTCAGCTCAAGCCTTTTCAGTTTTGCAATAGAAATGTTTTTTCCTCAAATGTGTTTTTGGTTTGTCCTATTCAATTATTTAACATATTTCAGAAAGTTATAATCTTCATCGAAGGGGTGGGGAGAGTGGATCGAAGAATTGATCTTGCTATCGAAGTAGCTTGGTCAATGAACATTGAACCATGCCTCAGAATCTCAGATGAATCCAATATATCATCCCTATAAATTGCACCTTGTCATCGCGCATTATATTCATTTCTGTTGAACAGAAGTGTCTCTTGTAGCCGCCATCACGAACATTTCAGTAGCATCTAATTGATGGGCGAATTTTCGATTTTCATGCTGGCATTTTGTGAAAGTAATATTATTACTTAAATCGTCATTTAACAATGATTCTGTCATTTCCTTATATGTCCTTTTCCTTCACCTGATATACTTGGTGTAAGAGTTCTGACAAATTATAGCACTCCTAGTAAATTAAGAAGAAGTTTTAGCAACTTTTCTCATTATGCCATCATATTCCATACCCTGCTGCTAATGGTTCCTTAATTCTTGCAAGAAGACTATGTTTCATCTTATTCTCGTACAGTTTGCTTAGGATAGGTTTGAGATGAAACCTCAATGTTGGCACATATACATGAAGTTTTATCTTAAACCTGTTATGTTAAGGATATGCTACAACAAAACTTCTGTAGAAGATACCGAGTCACATATAAAGTAATGTAGCTTGTCTCCGCATACTACTTAAAAAAGAATTTGAATATTTAGGCATGTGCTTCTCCAGCATAAAACTTAGTTGCTGGCCTCAGTTTACTCGGATAAAAGAATTACAAAATATTACGTCTACTGTAATGCACTTATCGCTTGTACTGTTGTACTTGACTGAAATCGAGATGTCTTTCCTTAATGTCCCCTTTTATGATCTGTAACAATTATCAAATTGACCAACTAGGTATTCACTGTCTAAAAAGCAGATAATTAGGTAACAAAAGGTAGAAAATAAACGAATATTAGTTCTCAGTTTTAAGAACAAGTTATGTCACAAGCAATGTAAACCACAAAATTTTAACAAAACTCGACTTCGAATTCAAGGGAGATTCCGTAAGAAGCCTTAAAGTTGGTGAGCCTTCTTATTAGACTTGCTGTCCAATCGAACTATATTCACTTTTATTGGGGGTAAAAAGTAAGAAAAAGAACAAAAACGTTAATCTTTAGATCTGAGTTGGAAATGTAGTCTAATAGAGTGAAATAAGGTGCAGATTATTTACAAATTTACTTCTTATATCAAGCTTGCCAATTATGCAAGTATTTTAAGAAATGAATGGTAAATTTTCATTCAAACACAAAATGTGGCATGCTTAGGCTGATTGTTCAATTAATTCTGCCTTCATGCATGATTTACTGAAAGTACTTTGCAGGATCAAGAGCTTCAGGTGGTTCAAAGCCTCTTCATTGGACATCCTGCCTAAAAATAGCAGAGGACTTGGCAACTGGACTGCTTTATATCCATCAGAACCCTGGTCTAACTCATGGGAACTTAAAATCATCAAATGTGCTTTTGGGATCGGACTTCGAGTCCTGCCTCACAGATTACGGGCTAACACCTTTTAGAAACATAGATTCCGTTGAGGAATCCAGTGCTTCTTCACACTTTTACACAGCACCTGAATGTCGTGACATGCGACGGCCACTAACGCAACAAGCCGATATCTATAGCTTTGGCATCCTTCTTCTCGAGCTCCTGACGGGAAAGACTCCTTCCCAGGACCTTGTTGAAGAATACGGCTCGGATATTCCTAAATGGGTGCGATCAGTACGTGGAGAAGGGACAGAGTCAGGTGATGAACCGACATCATCTAGCAATGAGGCTTCTGAGGAAAAGCTCAGCGCACTTTTGAACATTGCCATGGCTTGTATTTCAGTTGCACCAGAAAACCGTCCTGTGACAGGGGAGGTTTTAAGGATGATTAGAGAGGCAAGAGCAAAAGCTCAGGTGTCTTCGAATAGTAGCGACCACTCACCAGGAAGGTGGTCAGATACCGTTCAAAGCTTACCTCGAGAAGAACATTTGAGTATTTGAATTGTTGATTATTAGTTTGAAATTATATTATTACAATCTGAACCAAACCTTACAATCCAATTCGGTTTGAGTATTTGAATTGTTGATTAAGAAGCTCGTACTTGTGTATTCTAATTTTTTTTTTTTTTTTTTTCCAAATTGAATTCGTCTGAATGCCAAGCTTTAGCCATTGCCTCTCTTCCTCAGTCCCTCTTTCTACTTTCTTTTTGTAGTTTTAGCTACTTGGAAGTTATGGGAGTAATCTGGAGATAGAACTCCATTTCACATTCATTTTTAGGCATGATTTAGTGACCATTCTCTATAAATGGGTAGGATAAGAATTTGTCTTTTTTATGTGGTATGGTGTTTAATGTTCTCAAGAGAAACAAGGCGAGCCAAACTTTTTCTTTCGTCAATCTCTATAAGATCTTATGGTCTCGTACATCTCATATGTTAACTGTTTACCTTGTGATCCTTGTCCAATTCACATGCAATCGAGCCAGGAATTGAAGTCCAGTTCAGTAACTAGAACTTGGTTGGACACAAAAAGGTACAATCTTTGAAATTTTAGGGTACTTGAATCTTGCAGCCTGGAAATCTTGGAGTCTTTACAACTACATAAAGAGATTTGGCACAAATAAAAACTGGAAGATCTTGTTCATTTTGCATCGAACTTCAATTGAATTGATAACTAATAAACAGCAGGAGTAGAAGTGAATTGTATTCTTAAATTGTAGTGGGGTTCAATTGTCATAATTCCATTCAAATTGTGTATAATTTTACCAACCTGAAATCTACAACTCAATAGAAATCCCATTGAAGATTCACAACTCAACATAGTTCTGTTTCTTGTTTTCCGAATGACAAGCTCTATTTTGTTTGATGTAAATAGCGAATTTACATTGAACTTTTAAACTAGTCACAGAACAGTTAATTGTTGGTGCAATAATCATAAATTTCCTGACATTTTCCTAATTTATAATGTGTTTTTGAACGGAAGTAGCCAAAAAACAGAAGGATAATTCTAAGTGTATCTAATCCTTTACTTAATGGATTACATAATTGACAAGTGTTGCCCCCCTATTGGGAGGGCGCGTAGCATGATCCAAAACAGAATCACATACCTACAATCACAAAACATCAAACAAAAAACATACCATTGTGGAGTAGAGCATGTCAAAATCAAATAAACATTCAAAAGAAATAACCAACGACGTCGACAATGTGAATCATTTATTAGTCTTATATCAGTAATTAAATCTGTAAAACGACGATGAAAATCGAATAACCAAAATTGGATAAATCATCAACCTCAACAACTATGNAAATCGAATAACCAAAATTGGATAAATCATCAACCTCAACAACTATGTATGGAAGAAACAATATTTTGTTATTGATCTAATATTGGTCATGACCCTTGCAGTCAGAGAAAATCGTTAACTATCCAAAACCATACAACTGAAGAGAAGAAACATCCAGTCAATCGTTTAAAGACGAACCAACAAAAAGTTTACGATGATACATAGGCGAAAGTTCTAATTTCTCTACTTCTAAACTCAAAATCAGTAGAAAAAAAATTGAATTTGCTAACACAGAGCAAATCAAAACAAAGCCTGCAAAGCTTCAATATATATTGGATTTTGACAGCAAGAGCCATAAATCCAACATTTATCCTTCTCACGAGTACACGACACCCATCTTCTTTGCAAAGTCGTCTCCATCTTCATCATCAGGGTATTCCTCTTCAGCATCTCCATTTTCACCTTCATCTAAGTCATCATAATATTCTCCATCAACTTGCTCATTATCGGATGCACCATCCCTCTGCTTATACGCATCATGTTCTTGGTCAATCAACTGTTCATCAACTATCATTCCATCTTCAGCTTCTAGCTCTCTAGCATCACTTAATCTGTATTTTTCTGCTCCACCATCACCACCTGATGCAGATTTGGAATCCTCATTAACAGGTGTTGACAAAAGAGCACACTGATCCTCCACAGTCGAAGTAATCTCTGTCATTTTCCGCATTCCTTCTTCCTTTCGATTGTTGTCTCTATTATTACCTGAGGCAGTTATTTCACCCCTTTTCCGCTTCAGAATCTCTTCCAGAGGCTTAGGCCCTTCAAATGGTTGTTGATAACCATCAAGCATCGAGTGTTTTCTCTTCCCAACTGATGGCTGCTCACTAGTCTCGCCATTTTTCCTGCTTTTAAGCTCTGCAAGACTTTTTGGACCAGCAAAGTCAGTAATATTTTCACCCTTCATTTCTCTTCTTAAGTTCCCACCTCTATTATTCTTCCCGCCAACATTAAAATCATCTTCCTCCTTCCCCTTTATTCTGTCTCGCCTTCCATGGTGAGAGGACTGTTGTGTCCTTCCAGAAGACGATCTACCATGATCTGTTCCCCTAATTATTTCCCTATCAACATGCAAGTCCCTTCCATCAAGTGGAGAAGAAGATCTCCCTGGAAGTTTTATTCTTCCTCGAAGGCGACTACTAAAAGAACTCTCAGGTGGGGGCAAATATTGTGCTTCCTTAGTTGAAACCTTGTATCCTTGATCATCATGTCTGTCACGTGCATATTCATGATTGATGGCAGACGTCAAACCATTACTTCTTCTGTGCTTTGATAAATGATTCCTTAGATCTGTTTCACTAATTAGATCAGGGCCATTGACTCTAGAATGTCTCCTTTTCTGGTAAGCAGACACTCCTGACATCCTCTCAGATGAAGCCCTGTGCTGCTCCCAAGCATACTGACCTTGAATACGCTCATACGAGTCATAACCATGAGGATCACGATATATATCACGGTCAACATCAACCATTGAATTATAATCCGCAGAATGCCCAATGTCATATTCATTCCTGCCTTCATGATCCCCAGTCATTCCATACTGATCTTCAACGGGATAGTAATCAGAATCTCTCAGTTCATCATCCACCAGAACATCAAAACCAGGGGAGGGCTCTCTCGAAAATTCTTCTGCATCCTTACTGTTCATACTACCATGTTCATCCACCGGCTGAGACTGCTGAACACAGTTATTCCTGCTGGATTGCTTTTCATTATTAGCAGGTGAAATACTACTAGCTGGTCTGTAGACAGAAAACTCTTCATTCATTTCTGAAGTCATTAGTGTCTTTTTTCCTACAGAAAATTCATTCCTCGCAGGAGCGGGTTCCACTTTCACAACTGGTTTTGTATGCAAAGGTAACTCGACTAATTTTTCTACAGTTTTCGATGGGACCTTCTTTTCTTCTGTGCACTTTTCAGGTCCACCGAAAGTATTCTTGAAAGATGCAGACTCAGCAGTAGACATTCCTGGCACCTGTGTGTTTTTTTTACTCACAGAATTCGGTACATGCAAAAATTGACACCAGTCACCTTTTAAACAGTACCCTTTCTGGAAGAATATGCAGGGCACCCCTTGTTTACCAGAGGCATTTGGAACATGTGGAGCAGGTGTAGAGGCAGCTTGTGATGGAGGTACAGCAGACAAAGCAGAAGTTTGAGTTTGTGTCCCCAACAGTCCATCCAGCGGCTGAAGAACAAAAGAAGATCAATACCCTCTTTGCTAATATTAGAAACCAAGAATTAAGAACAGTGATATCACCAAAAACAATATCAAATCTATATTTGCATTATGTCAGTCTACTTGAGCACAGAGTTAATAGAATAATACCATCTATGCCAAAAAATAGAAGACTCACCGGATGGCGGAACCCACACTTCGGATTCAGGCAATTACCATGTAACCAGAACCAACAGTCCCTCGGGTTTACCCTTGCAATGTCACTATGGCGATACTCGCATTCACTTCCCTGTTGCCAAAATAAAAAATAAGTGGAATGTAATTATTCAAGGAAAAAAGAGCAGGCAGCAGAATTTGTTTGACCACACTATGGAATGATAACATACGCTTGTACAAGAGGACAATCCACTAAACATCATCAAATATTTGATCATGATGGAACAAATGCCAAAGAAATCATTTAACTGAAAAGGATATTTCTGGTTAACAAAGAATACATATACGATTCTAAATAGTCAGATAAAAAGGTGGAAAATTATAATCCCAGCCTGTATTGCTTGTTATTTCAGCAAATTTTATGTCTTGGGAGCAAAAATCTAAAGTAATGGGCTCAATCTGTTGAATTCATTTTATTTATAAGTGATGTGGTGGTCAAAGGCAAGAAATTTCTAACCAATGCCTATCATTCCGTGGGCAATAATAACTGCTAGAGACACCAAAGAGCAAGATTCCACGTAACCGTTAATTGGGACAAGAACATATAACCAAATCAGTCGCTTTACGCGTGGAAAGCAACAAACACTAGTGAGAAGAATGCTGGAACAATTAATAAGCTGCATAAATAGCAAATACGACAAAACCACCAAACTCACTTAAAGATAAAAAATATACACAGCATGGTACATTTTTCTGTGCAATCCACAACCAAATTTATGATTAATCATTGTATTAATCAATTTTAAAACTAAACCCCTCATTTTAACTGCCTTCCCAAAAATTAAGTGTTTTTTATTCTCAAATATGCAATCATGTCACGAATGTGAAAACTTACCTAAAACAGAAACAGATGAACTTTATATAATGGAATTTCATTCCATGAATCAAACAGCACACGCCAGCACTTTCTTAATAGAGTCACATTTCACAAACCCTAGCACATATACATACCTATATAATACGCACGCGCGCGCGCGCACACACACACACACACAAGCGGTAGTATCTTGTGGATGAATAGAGAGATCTATATCTATTATATGTCATAAATTAAAAAACAAGCAAAAAGAATCTATTTAATATAAGAAAAGCATACATAATCTCTAAACTTATATATTTTTACAAGAGTTAAAAAGAAAAGAAATCAATCAAAAGTGTGGGGATTTTCAAGAATGAAACTTATCCTCACATAATCCAACACCTAAAGTACTCGTATAAATCACGTACAAAAGTATGATTCAAAAAAACTCCAAATCCCCAAGAAATTCACAGATCCTAACCAATAATTTCAATATTTCTCCTGAAACGATCTACCACATGCAGAAAATCTATATAAATTCATTCATGCACATATACGTACACAGCAAAATAAACAATCCAAACAAAAAATACTAGTAACAACATAAAAGCAACCTTTTTGCAAGTTAAAGGAGAAGCCAGAAAGTAAACGCAATCAGTGTTTCTTTTTAGCGCTTCTTCTTCGGCTGATGTTGTTGCCGTCTGTGGTGGTGGAGGTGGTGCTTCTGATTCAATCTGTGGTTTAGGGCCCACCATGGTGGCTCTTAGAAACCCTAAAAACTTGCAGATCCTTAACAACACTAATTATAAATTTTCAAAAAAAATGCAGGGATCTAGGGTTTCTTGAGACGGCTACGCGATCTAAGTACAAATCCAATCACTGGCACATCAGATTAACATTTTTCTGAATTTTGAGAAAAGGGTTTTCTATAGATTATACGTAGAGGTAAAGATGTAAGGCTTCAGGATAAGCTAAAAGGATTCATTTGCTGCATTTCATTTATTCATATTTGGCTGAACGCTGATAATGCAGTGTGAAAACCATCTAAGTTTAATTTATTTTCAAATAATTTTCTATTTTGTAAATGTTTTCATTTTTTTTTTTTAAGATATAAATATTATTTATGAATATCTAATTAATTGTGTTTGATTAGTGTAATTTTTCACCTGTAAAATGTTGAAAATTTGGTGTCTGTTTGGCTTTATTTTTCATAAAAACTGTCTATTAAAGTGATAATTTATTTTACTATTAGGTCTAGAATTTGTTTCGCTTGCCAAAAAAAATTAAAAAATTTTAAAAAAACTTTAAAAAAATTATCGTATCGAATACCATTCGTTTGACTTTGTTTTGCATAAAAAAATTTTTACCATTGTATCTAAAATTTTTTCCAATTGCTTAAAAAAAAAAACCTGAAAAATTAAGTAATTGGTAAGCCTGTGAACCAAAGGTGGAAAAAAAAATTTCATGGAAAATAAAGTGTATCAAACAAGGCAAAAGTGGAAGTTGGAATTTATCTTCCATTTTTCATGAAAAATAATGACCAATCTAACACACCCTAAAAGAGTTAGAGGTTAATTTTGTTTAGTTCTCTTAACAATATATAGGCTAGTTTGAGAAATACGAAAAGTTTTTTTTATTATTATTATTTTTGAGTAATTATATTCATATAATCGGTTTTATTATCTACCTTGTACTGTATCTTCAGAATCATGCTATACAAATATGCTTAAAATAGGTTTAAAAATAGGGAGACACATATCAATACATGATTGGACAGTTTGAAAAAAAAACATTCAGACGGTACTGTCAAGTCGGTCTATCCATCATTTCTCTATCTTTGAGTCTGTTCAATCATCATTATTCATATCTTCAACATTTTCATCACATTCTTCTAATTAACCTTCAATATTATGCTAATGTGCATCGAAATGAGGGATAAATATTTTGTCAAGCTTTTGTATTTATTGTTTATTTTACTTATTTAAAATACGAGAGGAAATTAACTTTTTTTTGCCTCCTAATAAATTTTTTAAACTAAATTCTCAATAGAAAATAGATATACAAACATATTAGTTTACATCGAACGTTTTCTAATAAATTCTTATACATATATATATTAAAAGAATAATTCTATTTGTATCTAATTTTTTACATATTTTTTTACCGAATTGATAAGTAGTCAATTAAGAGGCCGTCATTTGTCAATTCGGTAAAAGATTATGTAAAAGGTTAGGTACATGTAGCACAACCGATATTAAAATATTCGTAAAAACGTGGAAGCAAATAATCCGTTGTAACGTTTAAGTATTTTACGTGTATAGATTTCTATATTCTAACGGAAATAACTCGACCTAAGGCTAACCTTACTTTTTTAAGATGATTACTTGACCAAACTTTAAAATGCATATGAGTGCTTGCAGGAGGAATGCAAAGACATAAATGAAATTCCAAAAGCAAGACTGGTATAGAATCCTTTTCTTCCATTCTTCTTCTTGCATTTTTCACTTTATGCAGTAAAATTGAAATTTAAAATCTAGATATTTTAGAATTCTACTTAAATTTAAAATTTAAAATATACATAAAATTCATAATTCTTGCAAAAATCCTGGACTGATCAATCTTCATTAGCTTGAACATGTACTGGGCAAAAATGGAGAATAGGCTGGGTTTGCTAGTCCTAGACTTGATTAATAAATTATTTCAAGTCACAAATTAAAATTAGTTTAACATCCTAAAAAAATAATTTTACATAAAAACATTTATTTTCCAGATTAATAAACTTTGGGTTTACGGGTAGAATATCTTACTATATTAACGTGTGATTGAAAATGAATATGAAAAATAAATTGAAGTAAAGTAAGTTAAAATAAAGGTCGAATCACCATGATGCGAGATTCTTAAATTACAATTAAGTCTCTAATTTCTTAGAAAGTTTGGTTTCTTTCATAATAATTAGAGGTGAACATGGACTGAACCGAATTGGATTGTAAGGTTTGGTTCAGATTGTAATAAAAAAATTTCAAACTATTAATCAACAATTCAAATACTCAA
>CAIGRF010032109.1:31756-44724 GCA_903798235.1 Fraxinus ornus | reverse complement strand
GCCGACTTCGTGGGTTTATTCCGGCCAAATGATTTGGAGTTTTGGGGAGATTTTTTGTGGTAATTGAAGAGGATATCGTGTGCTTTCCAACGGTATCCGAAATCGACGGTTTTGGTGGTCGGAAGTTGCTGAAAAATTGCCTCAAACTTGGCCAAAAAATCTGAAAATTCAATTACCGTTTGTGAAAGAAAATTCAAACTTCAGTGACCGTTTCTAAAACTTTGAAACTTCAGTGACCATTTTAAAATTTTCAGGTAACTTCAGTGACCATTTGTGAAATTAACCCATTTAGAAACAATTAAGTTACTTTTAAAGCAACTACCATGACTTGATTACAATTTACCTTTGTTTTCAGAACGAATGAGTTGTATGTTACTGTTGCTGATGGGTAAGCACTATGGGCGCCTAATGAGTTGTATGCAACATTCATTGTCACTGTTGCTGATGGGTAAGCACTAAGCACTATGGGCGCCTATGTGGGTCCCGGGCCAAGCAGCATGTACCAATCAATATTCATAAATAAGTCATGTTTGACCTACATTATTTCATAATTCATTTTCAACCGTACATTCTTCAATAAAATAATATTTTTCATCATATCAATAACTTTTCTTTACTTTTTATCCACATACTTTTTCATCATACTGCTATTAAAAATATATTATTACCTCAATAATGTCCATCAAACACACCATAACATTATTCTTTTCAAATTAGTGCAAATAAGAGCCACATATTCTTACGGTCATAGACTCAGCAAGATAACCATATAAGATCATCTTAAAAAATTCATTTAAGCATAAAATTCTTTCTATTTTAAATTGTGAATGCTTAAAATTATGTTTCAAAAGACTATTCTAGTTAACATTTTATAATAGAGAATGAGTTTGACTCTTTAAATTTGGATGGTCAAATTCACTTTTTATAATTAAATGCGTTGAAAGTATTTTTAATTTTCAATGAAGAAAAATTATATAATTTAGAGGGAAGTTATTGAAAATATAATATAGGAAAAAATAATAAATATTTTTTAGAGTAGTAAAATTAAGTGTTAAAAAATAAAGAGCATGTTGGATACTTAAAAAAAATTTATTCTCTAAATTTATAAATGCTCTTTAATTTGTTAAATATGTTCTTTAAAAATATATGGCATATCCAAGAGACTTTTTAGTAATTTCATTTTTCTTTTTTAAATATTCCAAAAGTTTCTTTATCTTTACCATTTAATTTTACAACTCTCAATATATATTTGTTATTTTTCGATCTTTTATTTTCATCAGCTTTCCTCCAAATTATTATATTATATTATCTTCCTCCATTTTCTTTGTAATAATATACCTATTTAGTTGGTTGGGTCAATATATCGAGCATTTTCTTAATTGCATTTAATCATACAATCAGTCATTTTCTATTTTAAAATATTCATTCGAAGAGTCTCTTTAAATATATTTTCAAAGATCGACTATTTAAAATAGACAATATTTAGCCCATGTTTAGTACACATTATTTTTTTATTCTCATTCTTTTACTCATTTTTAATCATACATTTTTCAATAAAATAATATTTTTTATCACATTAATAATTTTTCCTTCTTTTTCAACCACACATTCTCCATTAATTTACTATTTCAAAATACATTCTTTCAAAATAACGTGGCTCAAACACACCTTTAGAGCTTGTTTGATAGAGATTAAAATCGGATTAAAATTGAAAAACTAACCGTTATTGTTGACTTTTATTANAGCCACATTAAAATTCTCATTCTTATTTTTCTACTCATTTTCAACCACACATTCTTCAATAAAATAATATTTTTCATCACATCAATAACTTTTCCTTCTTTTTCAACCATACATTATCCATCAATCTACTATTTCAAAATACATTTTTTCAAAATAATGTGGCTCAAACACACCTTTAATTCTATAGAGACTTTTGAAGATATTCTAAAATTAAAGGAGACATAAATAATATTCCTGGAAATTGTGGTCTCATCTAACTCTCTCACTGTCCTGCCATGTTTAGCAAACTTAGAAGAAAAGTAAAGTATTATTTAAGTATTATTTATCAATAATTGAACTTTTTAAGCTTAGCCAGTTACTCTCTAATCAGTAGTGGTATACAGTAAAAGGAGACCCTTCCTCTTACTCTCTCTCTATCAAACTGTATGTAACCGTTTTGTAATGACCATTAATGGCGTTTTCAATTTCATTGATTTGCATTACTTCATCTGATTGCAGTTTTTCATAGATTATATGTTCATGCTCTTGTAGCCTGAAGTTCGGGAGAGGAAAGCGGAAGAGAGTATGAGAGGTTTTTGCAACGAAGAACTCAATTTCGCCTCCTCACAAGATGTTAGGTTCTCCAAGCACGTTCATGACAATGTCCATGGCAACATCTACCTTGATCCGGTCATTTTTTGTTTTCCCTCTCTTTTATGACCAATACGCATTATTTTTTTTAAAAAAATTGAATTGAAATTAGGTTCTCATCATCAATTTCTATCTCACGAGGACGAAGTTAAGTTTTCCTATTATCGTAGCTGACTGCAATTTTATTTTCTATTTTTAAGTTCTACAAAGATTGCACCTAGTGAGAATGATGATTGACGAAATTAAGTTTCTTAATTTTCTATACAGTGTAATTTAATCAATTTAATATAAGAAAAAAAAAATGTTAGCTTAATTGTTAAGAGCGATTTTTTTATTTTATTATTTCGACAGAAATTTACACGTATCACTTATTTGTACTTTTTATTTTATTTTATTTTTTATCACAAATTGCTGCTTCTTCCTCCCAATACGCGATTTCACTGTGTTTTTTTTTTTTGTCTGTTTGCAGCTCTCTTTGAAGTTCATTGACACTGAACAATTCCAAAGGTAAATGCTTCCATCCTTTTTCTATTAACTAATTAACAGATTTTTTTCAATGTTCTTGTTTTGGTAGGTCATGTGCATAATTGTGCTGAGAATCTAGCTAACTTGATATCTTTGGTTTACAGGCTGCGTGATCTTAAACAACTAGGTGAGTGCATAATCTTTCTCTTTCCATGTATTGTTGACTAGTAATCATATTAGATTGGCGAGACTTTCGTATGTACATGTCAATTATCCTTAGTTTCCGTTTGAGAGGAAATTGAATTTATAATATCTGGCTCTTTTCTTTGACTTCCAATAGTTCTTCACTATATTTTCTCCAACTAATTCTTTTCAATCCAAGTTTTAATGTTAAAGATGATTTAAAATTGATGCATCAGCACATTTTATTTTCATTTTTCTATACGCTTTTTAAGAAAATGTCGTCCTTATTGTCCTACTTGCTGCTGCAAGGTGTTTTTTGTTGTTTTCATTGAGTATATAGACTACTGCAAATGATTTTCAGACTCCTAAAATCGTCCTGATCAGGAAAGAGGTGTTTCTGCTCAACACAACAACCCTCTACTCCCCTGTACTTAAACTTTGAAGCTACTTGATCAAATAGAGAACTATGGTTATGATTGTGGTTCCCAACGGCGGTAATTTTCTCAGTAATTGGTATCCCGTTTAACATAAAAATCCTATTATCGTGTTTATTATTAGCTTAAAGTGTATTTCTGGGTCTGAAGTGACCTATATTTCTGTTTTTACTGGATAGAACTAACATTTTCTTTAATTTTTGTTATTTATTTGCAGGCTTGGCACACATGGTCTATCCAGGAGCGGTGCATTCTAGATTTGAACATTCTCTTGGTGTGTACTGGGTCGCTGGTGAAGCTGTTCACAAACTTAAGACCCACCAAGTATTCTATTTTCTTGGAACTATCAACTATGGAAGTATTCTTTAATGGTGAAAATTAAAGCTCCGGAGTTTACTTTCATTGGTTAATATGCTTTTTGTGTAGGTGGAGCTTGGTATTGATGACTTTGATGTGCAAACAGTGAAACTTGCAGGTAAGTAAATTTTAAAAAAATGGATCATTAATTTTTTTTCTTATTGATGTTCACCTTCTGTTATGTTTCAACTGATAGGTCTTTTGCATGATATTGGCCATGGGCCATTTAGCCACTTATTTGAACATGAATTTCTTCCGAAGGTTCTCAATGGATCAAAATGGTAATATTCTTGAACTAACTACATTTTCTGTAATGTGGCATTTAATGATATATACATTAGCATATGTATGACATATTAAATTCCCTCAGTATTTTGCAATGGAAATGCGAGAGATAGAGAGTTGGTTAATATGGCACCAGTTGAACATGAATTGCATTAGAACATGGTTTTGAGACATTAAATGAAACCCCGCTAAATCACGACTTAGAAGAAAGTGACGAGAATAGTATAAATGGAAAATTTGGAGAGGGTGTTTAAACCTAAATCAATTGTCACGAGGCAATTAAAATGTGACGATAGTATTAATTTTAAAAGTAATGATATTCATCTCCACTGGATTGAGCAACAATCTAGATGAAAACATGTTATAGGTTTAATTAAATGAGTCATATGACTTTGTATTGGAATGAATCTATCATTTAGTGACATATAATCGCCACCTAGACTGGTACTAACTCCAGTGGAGATGAATAGCATTACTCAAATTTTAAATCCGGAGAAAATGTTTCCACCCAACTGAATTTGCTTTCAGCTTGCGGCTTCTGATTTACGAGTTCTATAACTGCTACAGTTGCATCCCCTATGCTTGTTTTATAATATCTCCTTAGGGTTAGAGCCTTTTGTTTCCACTCATCCCTTGATAAAGAATGGCATTCATTCCTTTTTGTTAGGTTATGATTAAATCCCATCTTAACTACAATAGAAAAAACTGATTTCATTTCTGAGACTACCCTTAGAGTTAAAAAGAATCATTTCAAACTCGCAGGTCAAAGTTCAGTTCAAGTAATTATGTACAAAACTTAAAAAACCCAATACAAGAATTTTTTGGGTCCCACATCAGCTAAAGTTAGCAATAAACAACTAATACGGCATTCATATTACCAATGAACAACTAATTATATTGATTCCCTTTTCCCTTGATACCACTCAATTCTTAATATTCACATTACAACTAGAAGTTATAATATTTTGGGATTGGAAGTATCTATCAATTGCAAAATCTACTGCATATTTTCCCTGGAAGAGAATGTTGGATAGTTGTGCTTGATAATCTTTCCTCTGCACTAGCAAATGAAATGATCATCTAGTACACTTAAAAATCACATGAACAAATCCATTTTCCACCATCTTATCAATAGTGTGCCTTAACCTTGTATCTTAGTCCCATTTTCAGGTGCATGCACACATACAACACAGATTGACAGTGTAGGCTGTAGCGATGATTAGCTTATATCTGCTAATTCTAAGTTCAATTTTTTTGTCAATAAGGGCTTTTGTGTTCAATTTTATTTTCAATACTTTGAGATCAATGCTATGTTGTATACTTATTCTTTTAGGAAATATAAGTTTCATTGTCAAGATCAATATTTAACCGTCATTCACAAATGTTTCCTAGGAAAACTCGTACTATCTTATTCAGAGTTGCTTGATTGTAGGTCTCATGAGCAAATGTCTGTGGACATGGTGGAACATATTGTTGATCAGCATCAAATTGAAATACCATCTGAGATGGTGAAAAGAGTTAAGGTGGGCTAACAACTACAAAGTGTTTTACTCTCTATTTTCTTCATGCAAGTTTCTATCATCTGTTATTTAAAACTTTTACTTTCAAGGAAGTCTAGACTTCTTGTTCTCTTGATACTGCATCTTTTGTGCCTGGACAGAAGAAAATGAATTCAGAGAACTAACTAATAATATCCTTATTGTGTCATTTTTTGTGTTTATTGTTCGACAAATGATAAATTCTCTTACTTTATGATTTTAATAAAATACATGACCATGTGTGGTTTTAATTAAAAAATATCCAATAGTGTTGGTTGGCAACCTGATAGAATGGATGAGTCAATGTCGTGATACTAAGTCTTGGTACTATTTTTTTTTTTTTTTTTTTGCCATTTATCTTAAGATAAAAGTATTTACTTATACAAATAGCATTGGACTCTTCCTTTCAACTAAACACTATACTCCAAACGTGTGAGTTTTTATCACTTTTTCTATTTTCATTTGACCTGTAACTCATTGCCAGGAAATGATACTTGCAAGTTCCAAGTTTGCAATGGACAAAGTAAGTCTTGTTCTCATATTTACTTAGTTATGATGTGTGTTATGTCAGTTGATATGTATAAATTGCATACTTAAAATACAATGGTATCTCTTTTGTTGTTTTAACTTTTATGGTCACATCAAAGCTTTATACTATTTGACATGTTTATATTTTCTCCTTTTCAAGAGTGCAACGGAAAAGTATTTTCTGTATGATATTGTGGCGAATGGTCGAAATGGAATTGATGTCGACAAGTTAGTAACTGCGATGCTGGGAACCAGTTTCCTTATTTGAATGTCATGTGTTTTTTCCTTCTCTCCCCTTTTCTTTGTCTCTCTTTTACTGCTTACAAGTACATAAACTGGTCAGGTTTGATTACATTGTTCGTGATTCCCGAGCATGTGGTCTTGGTTGCAATTTCCAGTTTCAGAGGTGGTTGTTAGATCTTATTCAAAATTCGAACACATGCACACGTTCAAAGGTTTATAAACAAGTTGGGTGAAGATAATTACAGAATATTAATAGATTTACTGCGTGATTTTTTTTACTGTCAGGTTGATGGAATCAATGAGAGTCATGGGCGACGAGATATGCTACCGGGCCAAAGATTGTTAGTAACAATATAAGATAAAATTGAAAGTAGATTTGTATTTTTTTTCTTTTTATCTTTCATGTGTATCTGAATGTATGATTGCAGATTTGAACATCCACAAGCTATTTTCCTCTCGAGCAGATCTGTTCAGGACAGTTTATACTCATGCGAAGGTGAAGGTGTGGACTACTTTCCCTTTTTAAACATGGACTAAGGTTATAATACGAGTTCCCTCAGGTTTTCTTTAATGTATGAAGGCAGTCATTAAGTTTTTTAACGTTTCTCAGGCAATAGACCTAATGGTTGTAGATGCCTTAGTGGGTGCAAATAATAAGCTACAAATATCATCACGTATACAGGATCCTTCACAATATTGGGAGGTTTGGGCGCTCTTGTAAATTATTAATATCCTTTTTTGTACCTCAGTATTGATAGGCTTTGGTTTTTTTTTTTCGGTGTAGTTAGATGACACTATAATCAAAACTATTCAGACATCTCCAGACGAAGAACTAAAGGAATCTCGAGATCTGATACTTCGCATTTTCCGAAGAGACTTATATCAGGTTTGCTTTAAGTCACTTGTATGTACAGTTTTAAGTTCCACTCTCAAAAGTTTTAACTCTGTCCAATTAATTGTTCTTGTAAATTAATGAGTTAGATGCTACTGTTTTTGCAGTTTTGTAACGAGTATATTGTTCCCAAGGACAAACTGGAAAATTTTAAGAATGTCACTGCACAAGATATTATTTGTTCACAGGTACTTTAACACGTACCGATTATACATTTTATATATCTACACAAGTTTCTTTGCTAGTTGCATAATTTTCATATGGAAAAAAAAAACTTTTTGTTCATATAGAAAAGCGGCGGAGTGACCCTTAGAGAAGAGGATGTTGTTGTGAGCAATGTCAGGATAGACTTGACTCGTGGGAGGAATAATCCACTTGAAAGGTGCATATCGATGGAAGCTCTTTAACTGAATTAAACTGACTTTCCGATTATCTCACAACATGCAATATTAGTAATGTTTTCATCCGACTATATTAATTATTGGTTATTTCTCGTTCTTTGGATGTGTTCCCCCCTTCCAGCATCAAGTTCTTCAAGGTATGCTTTCCACTTTCCCAATTTTAACTGCCACGAGTTCCAAAACTTTTCAGATTTTCCCTAGTTTTCTGTAAATATCAACAGCTATACTGTATGTTCAGGATTATGAGAGCGAAGAGAAATTCTCTATATCTGATAGTCGCGTCAGCCATTTGCTTCCAACATATTACCAAGACATGATTGTGCGGGTGTACTCCAAAAAGCGTGAACTGGTCTCTGGATTCTCTCTTCAAAATGTTATCTACCAAACATTTCCGTATTTATGTGCTCACCTATACTGTATATGTACATGTAGGTTGGACAGATTTCTGAGGCTTTTGTGAATTTTCAACTGAATACTTATGGGATCAAAGCGCAGGTACATGACACACCAGAGAAGAAGAAACGGCAAATTTGATGCATACAATTTGGCTCGTTTTCTCTCCTCTTTTCCATCATATCCACCATGTCTTACGAATGATATTACACTATTACACTAAACAAGCAGAACAGTAGAACCTCATCTTGAAACGTTTGTATGGAGCTAAATATATGGAATACATGATGAGACTATCTACTAATATTTTAAAATTGTACTTAATTTGTCCAGAGCTGAGACTATATGTAGTTATGGTGAAAGATGCAATTGTAAACGTAGATTTTCATTATCGAGGGTATTTCTGAAAGTAGAACACATGAACCCATAAATCCAATTACGTATAAACTCTGTAAAAAAGACTACTAGTGGACAATAATTCTGCAATCCAATTTTTCCATGAAATTAAGAAGAATTCGTGTTTACAATAGAAGTTGCACGAATATGTGACTGATCATTGAATACAAGTACACCTATTTTTTGTTGTAATGAATGAAATAGATTGTTTAACATGAAATCCGCATGCTAGAAGTCTTGAAAACATTATTGACTGGAAAATAGAAGAAAATGCAAGTTGTGTTGAACCAACATGATAGAATTACTTGAACACAATGAATTATACTATAAAGGTCTTCTTCTACCCCGCAATCTTGTAGCTCGGGTTGGCAAGATTATCTAGGCCAGACACTACCTGTATCGACTCTATAACATCTCCAACCTTTAGGTCAGCCAAAAAATCCTCATTTTCTGTCACGTAACCGAACACTGCATATCGACCATCCAATATGTTGGCATTGCTAGGAGTTAGTTCGCTTTCTTTTAATAGCCAAAATACCTGGCTCGAAGCTGAATTGTTGTCAAATTCCTGTCGTCATTAAAATTAATTGACTCAAGAGAAGATAGTAGCTGTCAAATTAAGTGAATTATGTGTGTAAAAACAATTCTTTATGTTCAGACTTCTCACCTCTCTGGCCATCGCCATAGTTCCAAATGCATTAAATGGAAGCTTCGTTTGAGCCTTGTATAGACCAAGGTCCTGTCCAAGAACACACAACTTAGCATCAAACTGCCAGAGGAGTCTCAAAAGGGGACGTTTGTCTCAAAACTTACTTCCAGAGTTTCTCCATAAAAGGGTGCCTTTTCTCCATTCGCCATAATCTCCAGAGGAATAGTACGAGTTTTCTCTGTGCTGGGATCAATAAAGCCCTCAGCAGGACCTTCAGGATCTCCTGTTTGAACTACAAAGCCATCCGCTGCAGAAAAAAACAACAGGAGTATCTATAAGCTTCAGCAAATTAGAACAGGCTAACTTCAATTATTATGTGCATGTCAAAAAATTAAGCGGGTCCTCTAGGATAATATAGAAAATGACACCTGACATTCTCTAAGCAGCCTTACCTCTTTGAATCTCCATGCCGTCATAGAAATGTCTTTCCACTAAATCGACAAAATTTCCAGCAGTTACAGGGGCATTGTAACCATCCAAAACAATACGGAATACACATTCATTCAAGTTAGGATTGTCTTTCACCTTGACCTTCATGTCCACTGTCGCTCTTCCCTTTAGCAATGGCATATTTCTATATTCTTCAGGCACTTCAAATGGAAAGCCGTCCACCATATCCTCTTCAACACTGCAGAAATCCAATGCCCCAGGAAGATCTCAGCTGCAGTCAATGACCAGGGTTTAAATGAGACGAGCATACTTTAGGAAGACCAACTTTTTCAAGTTCTTCCCATTTTGTAGGCCTCAAGGAGAATTTAGTAGAAATCAAGCAAGATTATTGTCTTCAGTGATTTCCAAAAGGATTAGAAGCTTATTCTTTAAAATCACATTCTCATTATAGAGAATTTCCCATACCCTCAGAGGAACCATAAATAAGAGTACCCATTAAAGCAAGTTACATGTGATATGATTTGAACGATGTGGTGGAGACTAAGAACCAATAGGAACCTGGTAATCTAGAAAAATGCTAAATGTGCAATATACATGTGATAAGCATTCATCCACATGAAAGTCTGTAGAGACCAAGTCTTAGAAACTGCCAACTCCTACTTTAGCAAAAAACACAGAAACATTGTCCTACCAGTATTTTCAGACTGAAAACCAGTATATAATCATTCTCATTTTGGTCAGCAAAAGTTGTTTCTGATCTCCATTGGAGTTTTTTGTGCTCTCAGATGAATCATGTATGGGAAAAAACCACTTCAGCTCTTTATTATGAAACTAAGGCACACATTGTGACAGCATGCACATGAAAAATTAAGAAACAACAATTTCGTGCACTCACCCTCCGACATAATTAAGCAATTCCTTCTGCTTAGGAGCAACAGCTTCCCGATTCTTATCCTCCACAATTTTTTGAAGCTCATCTAGTCCGGTTTCCAGTTTGTTAAGCAATTCAATTCCATTGTCAACCTTCGACTTTGCCAAACCTCCAACAATCAAGGTTCTACCTTGTTTGAGAGCCCTTGATGCCTGTCTAACATTCTACAGCTCATTGGAAAAGCCAAAGCAAAACCGGATCAACACATTGTAAAAACTCTTCGACACATCACATATATACAAATATCGATATGCATCATAAATTTGAATATGCAAAATTATACTGAAAAGAAGAATAGGGGATTACTCTTTCGATAGAATCAAGGGCCTTCACACCAGCAACCTTGAGACTATCAGTAATATCTTCGAGCGGCTTTTGAACCTCCCGAATAGCCTTATTGTCAATCGGCAATGCGTACCTCAACAATGCCCCTGGATCCTTTATTGGCGGCCCAGAAATCAAAACTGAAACATCGGGCAATGCTGGAGCAATTGCATTTGCCATTGCCTCTCCTGCTCCTCCCACTGCTGGGACTCCAGTTATCAACCCAACCGCCAATGCTATAGAAATTGCACATTCCTTTATTGAAGACCTCCAATTTCTCTGTTCAAATCGTAATTTTCATCAAACTCCCAGATTTGACTTTTACTTACAGTTCTAATAGCAGTGTTTACAAAAAATTCCCAAAAACTCAAACGTGGTTGATTTCCAAAAAGTAATACTCGACACATTATAAACACAAAAAGTTAACAATAAATTTCTTGGTCGATTGAAGAGCTTGCCTGTTCATATTGAGGCTGAGACGGAGGCGTATTTTGAGATGTACATTGAAGTTTAAATTGCCGAGAGGAAGCATAATTGATGCTTTTCGACTGTAGTTTATGCTTAAAAAGTTTATGGGTAGTTGTCGATTGTAGAGAAGAATAGTGATGGCACGAAATTAAGGCTGCCATTGACGATAATTTCTTATAGTTTTAGCAAAATAGTGGTGACATTACGATCTTGAAAGAAGCCAATGAGGAACAGTACAAATGGGAACAAAAGTAGAAAGGAGGAAAATGAGGGTGTGGCGAGAGAAGGATTGGGGAGATAAGGTTTTGCGGGGAATTGAAAAATCTAATTCCTAATCCTGAGAGTTAGGTGGAGAATTGAAGATGATGGATACTTGAAGAAAATCTCATATTCAGGATAAGATGAACTTATGCAAGCTTCAAAATTTTGGTCCGGGCTTTAGATTTTCTAATTGGGCTGTTGAGCTACACTCCGTTTACTTTAGGTCAAATAAAGGGAAAAAAAATAAAAAATAAGGTGTTTAAGTTTCTAAATTCACAAATCAAGTTTATAGTTTAAAAATTCAAAAATCAGGTTTTTTTTTTATTCTAATATAATATAAATAACACACCCCACCGGCACCACCCCTATTGCTTCGGGGACTATTCCGACGACCATTCCGACCATCACTTTTCTCCAGCGACTATTCCGATGATTGTTCCGATTCCGACAATTATTTCGACGACCATTTCGGTCACAGATTTACAATTCAGTTAGTCACATATTATTTTTTAGTCACGAATAATAATTTTTATACGTCATAAATTATTTTACGGTCACAGCTCAAAAATTTTGTAGGTCACAANATTTTTCAGTCACGGATAATAACTTTTATACGTCACAAATTATTTTACGGTCACAGCTCAAAAATTTTGTAGGTCACAATTATTTCGTTGGTCATATATTTCAAAATTAATTGGTCACAAATCAAAATTTATAGGTCACACGGTCACATATTTTCAAATTAGTTGGTCACATAATTTTTCACGGTCACGTATTATATAATTTTTAGGTCACAAATAAGAAAATGGTTGGTCACAAATTATTTTTTTAATCACATATTACCAATTTTGGTCACATACGCCAAATAGTGGGTCACATACCACCGCCACTTGCGACCACCCTCACCTCGGCACCACCACAACAGCACCACGCCACACCACCACTACCATGAAAGCCGTCACTCCACGGCGCCACCACCAACAAAATTGTCACCACCCAAACACAACGACAACCAGTAGTAACACCGTCATTTCCAAAATCACCACAAAAAACTACCAGTCCGCCACCATGGTTAAATACTCGCCGCACAAAACACCACCATCAGTAAGATCCACCACCACCGCAGTCGCTACATGGTCTGTCCCACTCTCTACCGCGGCCGCAGCAGCCACCAACAAAAATCATCCTAATCGCCAAATACATCGTCGCCGCCACTACAAGAACCAACTGACCCCATCAAATCCTCCATCGATCCAAAAAAAACCATCACCAAATCAGAACTCCACAGCGTCCATCAAATCCACCGTCGATCCAACGGCGAACCATCGGCCATGAATCATGACTCCAATGCGTCCATCAACCACCACAAAATGACCCCCACAAAATTGCAAAAAACT